>MDKI01127032.1:0-48676 GCA_005239505.1 Nicotiana paniculata | reverse complement strand
TTTTGACGGAACCGGGAAAACATTACTTTTGAAAACATTCACTTATTTTCTTTCTTTCTTTTTCAGGAGAGTTTCAGCATTTTTCAAATACCTACCTCTCACTCTTGATTTTTCTGTTTGTTTTTATTTTTAGCCGGTCAACACACAAGCCGAAACAAATAAATGCATATGTAGCAGGCAAGATGCATCAGGATAGTCTTTCATTTCGGGTACACATGTCCTAGACGGACTCAACCCCTGTGTTGAGTCCCCTAAGTCAAATGCACATGATGCAAATAAGTGTTCTTACTAGGGATCCGGCATGAGGTTTTATTATTCTAGGTTTAAACCTAGGGTTTTGTTCTAGACCAAGCTTACCCGAGTGGACAGCTCGAGCCGAGGTCTGGGCAGCGTACCGGGAATACAGAAGCTTCACCGGCTTTGCAACTTATCTGTACCTTGTTCTAAAATTTGGATATGACTCTAACAGAAAAGAAGTCATACGAAGTGCACACTTCCCAGATGATTTAGAAGACTCAGAGAGAAAAGGGTTTCGGCACAATTTATATACAGTTCAGATAATATCAAAGCGGTAAAAAGCGACATTTAGCACGTTAGGTTTAAACATGTAAAAATCAGATAATAAAGCCAAATAAAACAGTTTATTCTAAGCTCGAATTCTTAAACCCTGAACCATAGATTCTGGGTCTAAATCCCCAGCAGAGTCACCAGAGCTGTCACACCTCCTTTTTCCTCCGGTAAGGGTGGACTAGGGAGTTTTTACAATTAAAGTGACATTATTCAGATTTGGGATTTATTTTAGTTTTCAGAGTCGCCACCTGGATTTTTGACGATGTTCCAGGACACCGTTTTATTTTAAAAATCCTAAACCGAGGAAATTTTGACTCTGTTTTAAGTTGTCTACGACCAGAAATCCGAGTAAGGAATTCTGTTAACCCGGGAGAAGGTGTTAGGCATTCCCGAGTTCCGTGGTTCTAGCACGGTCGCTTAACTATTAATATTTGGCCTAATTGTCTGATTAATTACATATTCTAAACCTATTGTGCTTTTTATCCTTCTTACTTTTTAGCCGCTTTTTAATATTTATGGAATTATTTTAATACAAGTCACGATGACGCGCACTTGATATTTTTGGACACGTTGCAAACCGCGCCACATGAAATGTACCCGCGATTTACAACAATGATTATTTTAATTAATGTTTTGAGTTAGAGTCAGGGACATGAGTTGCCACACCCGAGTGTAGATTGTATAGTCATAACTATGGTCATGACAATTACAAATGCCTATTTGAGGCAACGTTTGATTATTCTTTAAATTCTATAATTTTTATCTAAAAGAGATATTTTTTAGCTTACAGGATATGTACATAAATTTTTTTTGATATTTATGGACTTATCTTGGAACAAGTCACGATGGCGTGCACTTGTTGTTTTGGACACTTCGCAACCGCGTCACATGAAATGCACCCGCGATTGCTACGTGCTTATTTTTTATTATTGTTTGAAGTTAGGGTCGGGTCACATGAAGTGCACCTGAATTGGAAATTACGTATCACGACTATGCTACGGGAACCGTACCCATAGCCATGATAATTTATTATTAGCCACGCTTAAAGAAAACTACGCAATTGAATTATTTTTCTAAAATCAGCTAGTCCTTTTTAAGTTAAACTAAAGTACTGAACATTCACATAATCGAGGGAACCATCCCCACACACCCATGTATTCTTATTCTGTTAACAAACACAGTGAATTCATTGAAGCTTTGAATTAGTATTCCTAGTTTTATTTTTATAACATCTCATGAATGAATTTCAACTAGAAACCTTCTATTAATGAACTGAATCTTAGGTGAAACTTGAAATTGGTCATTTCTGCCGAAGAATTTTATTAATGCGACAAATTAGAACAGTGACGATGGAACTTTAATCATGTTTCTTTCAAATCCTAACACAATGACACACTACTGATTTACGACTTAATTAATCAAACTAATTCAAGGAGAGAGTCAGTAGCACACAGAACCAATTGAACAAAGAAGATATGCCAAAACCAATGAAAAATAGCAGAATTCACGACAACAATTACATCACAGACTGGTATCACATAAATCAGCTCATAAACATTCCCAATCTAACAGAATCTCAACTATCATTGTATTTCGATCAACACCATAATATGATAAGGGGTAAGGAGATGACCCTGGATATGGAAAGAAATCTTTCAATTAATTTTGTTTGGAAGTAGATACACTTTGAGGCAGCCATCAGATCTTGAAAGAAAAAAGAAACAACAAACAAATTCCAACAACACGAACTGAAACAGCGACTCCGGATCCCGACGGCGACGAGCTCGAACACCTTCAAGCTCGATCGAGTCCTCAAATTGAACTCTGAACTTTATGGAAACAAACTTGCCCTGACCGTACTGACTCCTACCTCCCTGTTTTTCTATGCCTATGCGTGCATGTATCCTTTTTTAGTTGAGAACAAAACAAAGCTCAAAAATAAATAAAAACAGGTTCTGTGACGAGTCTTTTTAGGGGTGGATGACCGACTCCTAGGGGGCTGTTTGGAGTAGCTTTTAGAGGAGAGGGTGCGGTGCAATTGTTTTTGGGTGGTTTCTCGCTTTGACGCCGGCTGTTGTGAGGTGGAGTAAGGTCGGCGGCGGTGATGGGCGATTGGTTTTTGTGGTGAGGAAGATGAAGAGTCGTGCGTTGAGGGCTGTGTTTATTTGGTTTCTATTTTCTAGAGTGAAAGGGTGAGGAAGGAGGGGGTGTGGACTAATGGGTGGTTGGCGTAGAAGAAATCTAGGCGGATGTCTGCCGGCGACGGTAGCTTAGGTTAGGAAGTGGAGGGGTTCGTTGGTGTTGAAGGGGTGATATCTCATCTCCTCCTAGCTGTGTGTGTGTGTTTCGGAGAGTGTGGTCAAAAGGGACTAGGGAGGGCTCGTTTTCCGGCGAGTATTTAGGCGGAATGGAGGTGGAAGGTTGCTGAAGAGAAATGGGCTGCTGAAGGTTTGAGGTGGGCTGTCCGGCGTGAGGGGGTGGTTTGTCGCTGGTCTTAGGGGGTGAAGGAAATGGAGAAGAAGAGGGGTCTGTTTTTTTTTAGGTGAGAATGAGGAGGAAGAAGATGAGTTCAGGGGAGGGGTGCCGCTGCCCCTAATTGTGTGTGTAAGGGTGTGTTTTTTAAGGTGTAGTCTTTTTGTTGATGGTTTTAAGGTATAAGAAGGAGTATTTTAGGTTAGTGGGTATTGGGCTAAGGGGAATGGGCTTGGGACTTGGGTTGGGTCCAGGTCTGGTTGGATTTTTGTTTTGAGCTAGGAAGACTAAAAAAATGATATAATGTGTTTATAAAAAATGAAATAAAAACTTACTCTTAATTAATCAAAATATATTACTAAAATAAAACTAAATATTAAAAGTGAAACTATTTTCTTATAATTTTAGTTTTTGTGATAAAATAAAGTAAAAACTAGTTAAATAGCGATATTTGACCTAAACTAAATATTTAAATGCTATACTGTGTAAAATCACGGGGAGGGTCAAAAATTACATGTTTACAACGTTCATCAATGCTATGATCGCAAAAGATAATATGTTTTGGCGTTTCTCGAGGCCGGGAGGCCCTTTTTCTGCTACCCAAACACTTGATACCCTTTGTTACCCCTTTTGAGCCTGTATTATTTTATTTGACCACCCTCTCTTGGAATCAAGTTTAGAGTCAAAAGTCCAAAAAAAAAAAAGAGAAAATGAAAAAAAAAAAGTGAAAATGAAAAAAAAAACAAAAAAAAAAAATCCATGCCCCAAGAGTACAAACTGGGGAAACTCTTACAAAGTTCAAATGAAAAACAAAAAGAGAGAAGAAAAGAACATTCTGAGATCTATGCCATAAAAAAAGAAGCTGGGTAATTTGTTTTGAAAAAAAAGTGAAAAAAAGAAAAATGAGAAAGAAAAACATGAGAAAATGAAAGAAAGATGAAAAACAATAGTTAGGTTAGATGTTTGAACTACGTTAGACCTGATTCCTAAAAAAAAGAGGATACGCAGGCAGCCTTACACGGTTCGGTCCAACCAAATAAGAATTAAGGAAAAAAAAATCCCCCAAGATCAGAAACAGGAGCAAAGAGTTTATTTCACTTTTGAAAGAGTCGATTCCAAATTTGTAAATCTGCAACCCCTCATTTTGAGTCGACTTTAAGCCTTCATGCCGACCCTCCTTTACAACCCTATCCAAAAACCTTCCAAATAAAGACCTCCCGATATGTCTTCAAGAATGCCAATTGAAGTATGCAACGAGCAACGGTTGTCACGCGACCTAAAACACTGTCAAGTTGCTCACCCAAGAAAGCAAAATAAAAAAAAAATAAAGAAAAAGAATATGAGAGAGTCTTACTAGTGAAAACCCTCACGGGCACTGTAAAGTGATGGTAAGTAGAGAAAATAAATGAGAGAGGCTTGTTAGTGAAAACCCCTCGGGGCACCACTAGTCAAAAGTGAGTCGTGAAGGCGATGCGAAGAATTGGCACGAACAAGCCCGACCTCAAAGGTCATAAGAATGGTAAATGAAAGATTGGATTAGTTTGATAGATCGGCCGTTAAGTCCAAAATGCATGTCATGATCACTAAGGCTAGTTACCGCAAAAAAAACAAAAAAAAAACTCTCTTCCTTCTGTCCTTTCGACAGGGGCATTGCTTATCAATACTTGTTTCTTTGAATCATTGTGTCCTTCACTCTGAGTCAGTCCTTGTCAAAACAAGCAAGAAAAGATTTCAGAATCTGCTACCAGCTTTTCAGTTGCACAAAGTAAATATGGCCAGCACACTCAGTCGTTACAGTCAACATGCATTGAGGATTCATGCAGAGGCTTCCCCCCCAAAAGACCCTTGTCAGCCTACTTGGTGCAAGTAAAGATAACTGGTGATTCCTTCTGACAGTCAAATTGCTCCAAAAGGTAAGAAGACATTCAAGATATCAGAAAAGGTCGCCTAAGCAAAGATCTCCTGTTGGGATAAGTCTGACTGAGCCACAAATACAGATGGTACTGGGTGTGAAACAATTAGGGTTGATGCAGAGCAAAAAAAGTCTCTTGAAACTAACTGATTGAGCAAAAGCCAAGCCGTCCAGGATTCAAGGCCACAAACCGACCACCACATTTAAAACTGGCAAAATTTTCTTTGTTTGAAATAGGAACAAAGCAGTGCAAGAAAAGTGGTTCAAAAAGAAAGAAAAAAAAAAGAACTGAACAGAAAGAGCCGACAAAGGGAAGTTTCTCAAATCTTTAACTTTATTTCTCTTGCTAGTATGCACAAATATTGTCATTGCTCTTCACATTTTTCCTCCTAGGATAAAAATTCCTAGTCTGATGGATTTTCTCCCAATAATAATCTTAGTCCGATGAATTTTTCTCCTAAGATAACAAAAATAAAAAAGACCTAGCCTATTGAATTTTCTCCTAGGATAGAAATCTTAGTCTGATGAATCTTTCTCCTAAGATAGAAAACCTAGTCTAATGAACTTTTTCCTAGGATCAAAATCTTAGTCTGATGAATCTTTCTCCTAAGATAGAAAACCTAGTCGGATGAACTTTCTCCTAGGATAGAAATCTTAGTATAATGAATCTCTCCTAAGATACCAAAAAAAAAAAAGATCTAGTCTGATGAATTTTCTCCTAGGATTAAAATCTTAGTCTGATGAATCTTTCTCCTAAGATAGAAAACCTAGTCTGATGAATTTTCTCCTAGGATCGAAATCTTAGTCTGGTGAATCTTTCTCCTAAGATAGAAAACCTAGTCTGATGAACTTTCTCCTAGGATAGAAATCTTAGTCTGATGAATCTTTCTCCTAAAATACCAAAATAAAGAAAAAAGACCTAGTCTGATGAATTTTTCTCCTAGGATCAAAATCTTAGTCTGATGAATCTTTCTCCTAAGATACAAAAAAAAGAAAAAAGAAAAAGACCTAGTCTGATGAATTTTTCTCCTAGGATCAAAATCTTAGTCTGATGAATCTTTCTCCTAAGATACAAAAAAAAGAAAAAAGAAAAAGACCTAGTCTGATGAATCTTTCTCCTAGGATAAATGTCTTAGTCTGATGAATCTTTCTCCTAAGATACAAAAAAAAGAAAAAAGAAAAAGACCTAGTCTGATGAATCTTTCTCCTAGGATAAATGTCTTAGTCTGATGAATCTTTCTCCTAAGATAAAGAAAACCTAGTCCGATGAATCCTTCTCCTAGGATAAACGTCTTAGTCTGATGAATCTTTCTCCCAAGATATAACAAAAATAATAATAATAAATAGAAAAACAAAAATCCTTCTTGGTTCGTTTTTAGCATAGGGTCCCACACCCTAGCAGACACCGGCATAACCTGGTGATCTTTCTGACAACAACATAACTTGTTGATCGCTTCCTGACACTGGCATAACCCAATGATCTCTTTTCCCCAGGCAACAACATAACCTGTTGACCTTTCTAGACACCGGCATAACCTAGTGATCTCTTCCTGACAACAGCATAACCTGTTGATCATTCCCTGACACTGGCATAACCCAGTGATCCCTTTTCCCCAGGCAACGGCATAACATGTTGACCTTTCCAAGACACCAGCATAACCTGGTGATCTCTTCCTTTCCTGACAACGGCATAACTCGTTGATCATTTCCAGACACTGGCATAACCCAGTGATCTCCTTTTCCCTACAACAGCATAACCTGTTGACCTTTCCAGACAACAGCATAACCTGGTGATCTCTTTTTTGACAACGGCATAACCCGTTGATCCTCCTCCCTAGACACCGGCATAACCCGTTGATCCTCCCCCTAGACACTGGCATAACCCGTTGATGTTTTCTTGACGGCAGCATAACCTGTTGATATTTTCCAACATAGGGTCTCCAATCCCTAGTTGATTTTATTTTTTAGGCACAACATATCCACTCCCTAGTCTACAATAACTCCGGGTACACCATTCCCGGCTTTTCATTACTTTCAATAATGAGGTAGCATAGATTTCGTTACAACAACTCACGAAATTTTCCTAGTGAAAACTGGGAAAGAAAATTTCGTTCGTTTGTTTTGATTTTGCGCAGGTTACAATGAATTCGAGTTGACCAAAAGAAGACGTCTCAATTCAGAATAAGAGAAAAGAAGAAAAGAAAAAGAGAAGACCAAACCCAAGGTGCAGAAGCGGAAATGATGTATACTGCTCAAGACAGATTAAAGTCAATAGCTATGCATGCCCCTTCTTGATCCGAAAAGCTGAAGAAGATTGAACCAGCACCTATAACTAACAAGCGTCAAGATTCAGATCGGAGTCTGTATAAAGAAGCAGCCAAGACTCAAGATCAAGCTTCAGAAGACTCATAGATAGGAATCTTGTAACTCGTAATTGATAGGTTTAGTTTAGTCTTTTTCATTTTTTGATTTTGGTGTAATAAGGAGCTCAGCAGGCAGTAAGCAGCAGCAACAGCAGTGAAATCACAGCTTTCCGATAGTCCCAGCTAACAAAACTTCCAGAACTACACCGACCTGATTCCTTTATAGCCAAGGATATGTAGGCAACCTCTGAAGCAAGGTTCGGTCAAACTTTTTCAAAATGCTTCCAAATGGAGTACCAAACGGGCAAAAATTGCTCCTAGTTGCTCACTTTATCTTTGCCCAAAAACTCTTCATGTTCTCGAGCAAAGAGGGGCAGCTGTGAACACCCAAATTTTGCCCCGCATGGAAATTACTCCTAAAAATAATCCAAAAATATTTTTTTATGAATTTTAGTTTTTCTCTATTTAGTTGCATTTCATGTAGTTTTAAAATTATAGAAAAATCATAAAAAATTATCACATTTTTCATTGCATGTCATCTTAGGTTTAATTTGAATTTTTAGGAATTAATTACTCTTTAATTGTTAGATTAATATATAAAAATCACAAAAATACACATAATCTTACTTAATTTTCTTATTACATCTTTAGATTCAATTAATTAATTTAAATTTGGAATCCACAAATTAATTAGCTTAAGTAATTATTTCAAACAAGGGGTTTAATCTTGCAACCTAATTTCTAAGTGTTATGTTAATTAGAATGGATAACATTGCAAAAGAAAGAAAAGAAAAAGGAAGCTAAAATCATACTGGGCCAATTTGCATGACCAAATTTTCTCCTAATCCGGCCCAATACCCTTCCCCTCACCTATTAAAATAAAAATAAGACCTAGTCCCTAGGGAGACACCCTTGAGTGTCGTTTCCTCCCCCCTTCTTCTTCCTCACTCTCTCATCTTCAACATTACACCTTGGGGACCCCTTAGATAAAAACGGCAGTCGTTTATTCTTCTTCCTTCCTCCCTCACCCTAAAACAGCAACACCAGCCGCCATTCCCTCTTCTTCTCTATTCACTCTCTCACCCGCACCTCACACACACACGAAATCCATCATCTTCACATTTCCATTAGAAAAGTTCATACACAGACTTTCACTCAGAAAAGGACAGAAGCTATCATCTCCTCCTAGACGCACTGCCAGAATCCTGCGAGAAAACTGAGTCGCCTCCGAGATGGAGAAAATGGACGGATCCTTTTTTGACTGAAAATCCCATCTCACTAAACTCTCACTCGCACACAAATGGGGCTGGGAAAATTCTCTCAGATTAAAAGTTCTGACTCAAATCTGGGTTCTTAAAAACTTCGAATGCATTAGATTATCACATGACTTCTGAAATTTTTAGTGGATTAAGCTCCTAAAATTGTTGTTGCTTCGCTGAATGGTTCGAACTTCTTTCCCATATCCTAGCCTTTAGTCGGTTGTTGGTTCTTGTATCTACTACTGAGAGCTTGATGAATGTTTTTGAATGATCCCCTCTTCTCTGTTAGCTGAGCTTGGATTTCAAGTAGGTCAGTTCCAAGTTCCTTGTATTATATCTTCATCAAATGAAAAATGCTTGAATTTGTGTTGAATTTTCGTGGATCTCTTCAAATTGTGATTTCTGTTGCTCTAAGGTGCGATTTGTTTTAATTTGGATGAAATTCTTAGTTTAATGGAACACCAGTAGCATTGTTGTGTAGCAGAGAGATTTTTCCAATAACTCAATTACTGAAGTCGGCTTGACGAGTCTCAGTATCTGTTGAGCTTGTTTTGATGACTGTTTAGAACTTGTGATTCTCAAGTTTTTCTGTATACTATGAAGAGTAGATTTATGAGTGTTTGGATGTGCATTGTTTAGATTTGCAGAGAAAATGGACACTACAGCTGTATATGTATGATCTTGTTATATGTTTTCATCCATTTATTATTGATAGATGTTATTACTACTCTGTTTTTCCTCACTTCAACGTGTTTTATACAGATTCTGTTTGTCAGACATAACACCTAATATCCTACAAACTCGGGTGTGGCAACTCATGTCCCCGACTCTATCTCGAAACAATAATAAAATCACATATAGCAATCGCGGGTACATTTCATGTGACGCGGTTGTGATGTGTCCAAAAACAACAAGTGCACGCCATGGTGACTTGTTCCAAGATAAATCCATAAGTATCCCAATTGGTTCCATAAGTTAAAATACCTCTTTTAGATAAAAATTCCAAAATTTAGAGAATAAATTGAATATCGCCTCAAATAGGCATCTTAACTGTCATGACCGTAGTCACGACTATATAATCTACACCCGGGTGTGGCAACTCATGTCCCTGACTCTAACTCAAAACAATAATAAAAATCACATGGTTTAATTGCGGGTGCATTTCATGTGGCGCAGTTATAATGTGTCCAAAAATAAACAAGTGCACGCCATCGTGACTTGTTTCAAGATAAACCCATAAATACTAAAAGCGGTTAAAAGTTAAAAGGCTAAAGGCACAATAGGCTAAAATATGTAAATAATCAGATAATTTAGGTCAAATATGAATAGTTAAGCGACCGTGCTATAACCACAGAATTCGGGAGTGCCTAACACCTTCTCCCGGGTTAACAGAATTCCTTACTCGAATTTCTGGTCGCAGACAAATCAAAATAGAGTCAAATTTCCTCAGTTTGGGATTTTTAAAACAAAACGGTGTCCCGGAGTATCGTCAAAAATCCGGGTGGCGACTCTGAAATAATAATAAGTCCCAAAATCGAATAATGTCAGTTTAATTGGAAAAACTCTCTTATTACCCTCACCGTGAAAAAGGAGGTGTGACAGCTCTAGCGACTCTGCTGGGGATTAGAAACCTGAATCTCTGGTGCAGGGTTCATAATTCGAGCTTAGAATAATTTTTATATTTGGCTTTATTATCTGATTTTACATGTTTGAACCTAATGTGCTAAATGCCGCTTTTTACCGCTTTGATATTATCTGAACTATATATAAATTGTGTCGAAACCCTCTTCTCTCTGAGTCTTCTAAATCATCGGAGAAGTGTGCACTTCGTGTGACTTCTATTCTGTTAGAGTCATATCCAAATTTTAGAATGAGGTTCGGAAAAGTTGCAAAGACGGTGATGCTTCTGTATTCCCGGTACGCTGCCCCCCCCCCCCCCCCGGCTCGAGTTGTCCGCTCAGGTAAGCCAGGTCTAGAACAATAAACCCTAGGATTTAAACTTAGAATAACATAGCCTCGTGTCGGATCACTAGTAGGAACGTTTGTTTGCATCATGTGCATTTGACTTTGGGGACTCAACACAGGGATTGTCCATACACTTGTCCTTAATTCCCTTTGCAAATTGCCACTCCAAGGTTTCTTTTCATGCATACTGACACTTGGTTTAAGGATACTTGGACTGATTTATTTTGAAAATATTACAACATAATATTAAGCCGAAGCGAAGAAAGAGTGTTATAGCTCTTCGTTATGAGTTTAACTGAATCTATAACTTTCGATATAAAATACAGAATTATATGCAAAAACTTAGTAAAATCTCAACAAGATATCTCGAAACAAAATTGTTATTTTTGGTTTATGACCCTATCTTCTGTATGTTATATACAAAAATTATATACTTTTTTCGACTATCAAATATAAATAATTTTTGGTGCAAGCTAAAAGTGATAATACCCCAATTATGTACGTGATCTTTACACAAATAGCCGGCTATATTCATTGTTTACTTTTTCTGGCCATATATATAGATTATACATTCATTATATATAATTATACACATATAATATATAAATTATGCATACATTATACCTTTACTGGTTATTTTTAGTTTAAGCGATTAGGTGAACGGCTATTTAGGTTAATGAGCTTTTAGCATAGATATCTGGAGGCCCATACTTGACATGTCCTATTCTAGGCCCATACATGTGATGTTCCTCTTCCTCTAAATCCATCACAAGGAACTGCCTCCTGTTTGTATAGAGAGAACATGAGATGGCGACAAATGAGTAATTTGTATGGTCCTCCCCACCCTAAAATTATGACATTATTATGATATTCAGAAGAAACAAGTTAGGGATAATAGCGACTCACTTTGGTGGGCTCCTCAAATCTACTCCGTAGATTGATGTTTGATTTTCTAAAATGTACTTCCTCTTCATTTTTTTCCCCTCTTCATCTGCCGGCCCTGTGTAATAACACCAAAATTACTTTTAAAACAAACATCCACATTGAGGTGGCATGCTATATTATCTGAATAGAGTGTACAAATACGGGCTAGATGAATTGATTATTTCAAGTTAGAATGATCATTTTTAGTACTGAAATCACCATCTAGGTTGGTGAGATGTCCCTGTCATTAAATTTATATTATACAGGACTTTTGGTTATTTTAATGCCATGTGACATGTCTCTTGGAACTCTTTACTTCATCTCACAAGTTACAAATGTGTAATTACCGTACTCATCAATTTTACACTTGAGATATTCATCACGCAGAACATAGTCCTTAAGTTATAATTGAACCAAGAGTTTGAACTTCCAACTCTTGCACAAGGAGAAGCAAAAGTTATTGAATGCATTCTCCACCAAAATTCATATTCCAAGTATAACCTGCAGGCTACAAATACAACGCTTACACGAACAAATAGAACTCGATCTCATTTTAAAATTTTAAAATCGAAATCTTAAAATAACATATTCCGTTTGCATCTCTAGCATGTTCCTCCCTGTACAAGTTCTTCTTGGATCTTCTAACAAAATACTTTATCCGTCTTTATAACAATGGCATGATCCAAAAAGTAGGAATCTCAACGTATCTAATATTGTTATATATCATGATAATACTCCTGTACAGACTCTTTCAAAAACTTACGACATGCTAGTTCAAAATCGATATTTTAGCTTCCTTGAATATTAACCTGATTTCTTATTATATTTGGTTTTTTTATGTTTTGAAAGAGACAATATATTTATTATAATTGGTTTTTCTTCTTGTAGAAGGAAATTATAATTCTTCCATATTTTGCTAGTCCTTTTTTTTGTAGGAAAATGTTTGGACTTCTATAAATTAAAGATTTTTCCTTCTCTTTCAGCAGCATCCACAACGTAGCACATGGGGTTTGAGAGTCGCGTATAGGGGGAGAACTTTACGGGACAAGTGGTAAGTATGTCACTTGTATTTTCCTCTTCATGAGGTTGTTCTCTCGATATTTTGTACTCTCTTTTATATAGTGGATTGCTTATCTCCGCAGTGGACGTAAGTCAATTGACCGAACCACGTTAAATGTTTGTGTCTTTTTTGGTAGATTTCTCTTTTGTTGTCTGATTTTTCGTCGTTCAATTGCTGCGTTACTAGTTCTCGCATGACACCTGATTTTTTCAATCCTAACACTTTAAACATTAATTATGAATATAGCAAAAAAAAACTTTTCGCTTTCCAAGAGTAGTATAGTCATTCTTTTTTTGAACACATGAAATATAATATATCAATATCGATCTATTATGGCTCAATCCCAAATTAGTAGGAGAGAGTCCAATATATACACTCAAAATCAAGATTACAATAACTAAAATTTTCTTCGCTCTCAAAAGAATCTTATCTATCTTTAAAATATTAGTCCAATGGACTTAACCAACACTCTTGAGGCTTGTAACGGTTTCTTACACTATCCTGGCAATAATCATAAACTACAAAGTTTCTCTGCACCCAAGCATAATCAATCTTCTGTTTACTTGATAGGTGCCAAGCATTATACTGATCCCACCAGTGCTGTGTAGTGTTGGAAACACAAGCTGGGAAAGGATCTTTCCATTGACAAGCATCTAAAGTAAAATCCTTGTAACTTGCTACGAATGGTGCACTTGTCCAGTTTATCTTGTCCAACCCTCCTCTAGTAGCCCAATTATCTGCATTCCATATGCTAGAAAACACGTACATTGGCCGCTCTGCTGGAAAAAAATTGTTCGTGTGATTCGCGTTCTTGTATACCCTTATCGGAACCTTATCAACGAAAAACCTGCATTTACAAGAATTTTGATCAAATTATCAACTACATTATTGCACCTTAATCTCAAACCAGTTACTCTCAATTGTTTGAATCTTCAAGATCCATCAAGTTATATAAAAATCCATTTTCTTGACAATCTTGATCCAGTTTAACATACTCCAATCTCAATGGATCTATCCAACGTGAATTCAAATTAGTCGAACCAATGATTTTTGAATGTTATAGGATTAAAAATAAGGAGAAAGGAAAAACTACAAGTGAAAAAGGGACTTACACAATTTGGTGGGAGTTCCAAAGAATGGAATAGGTATGGAAGTCCTGAGTAGGGTCAAACCAGAGAAGATGCCTCATCTCACGTCCACCACTGCCATTATTGTACACATTTGTCTGAATAAGATAAGGCTGTCCTGTTCTGTTTCCCAAGAACTCAAAATCTATCTCATCTCTCAATGGCCCTGCCTCTACTTCCGAGCACATCTGCACCCAATGTAAATTAAAATCGACATTACATTACAGCCATTTGTATACAGTACTATTGATTTGTTATTTCATGCACAAATTTTCTGAACTTACATAAAAGGCTGTCACAACACCAGCAGAGTCACCTCCTACCAATTTCAACTTTGTGCTAAACCAACCAAATCTATAGCTCTGCTTGGTGATAAACCCACAATCTGTATACCAAGACCATGAATATTCAAATGTTAAGAAACGAAATGCATTAGAATTCTTGTTTTGTTTAACTCACCTGAAACTTGGTCTAAGGTGAGATACCAGATCTGTCCATCTTGAGAAGTCTTGAAATGAGTAGCAGGACAAGTTTTACTGAAGTTGTTTTCAAATGCACCTTTGATGAGTTGAGCATGTGATGATGAAAAAAGGGTAGCCATTACTACTGCAATTAAGAAAAGATCAGCCATTGTTTTTTCGAATGAAGCTCTTCTTAGAAGAAGAGCAATTGAGAAATGAAAAAAGATAGGCTTCAATTCTCAGCTGGATCCTTCAGGAAAAAGGACGTTTTATTAATTATACGCGGTTTGTTACCTAAGGGCAGAAATGGAAATGAGAATCTTGCTCATTTTATTACTCTTATCTTTTAATCTCGAGAGACGAAATAAGACTGGTATATATATAGGAAATTTCAAAAAATCATTTTGAAATTTCCAAATACATTTTCTTAGAACGTAATAGAAACAGATAATATTACCTAAGATAGTTTTTTTCCTTTTGAGAAAAAAAAATCCAAAATCCATATCTCACTTTTTTCTCTTTTCGGGAAAAACATGTCGAATCAACAAATGAAACTAATTTGAATTATAAAAGAAGGAAATAATATGTTTCTTCTCGTAATAAGTTGATAGTAAATAATAATTTAAGAGAGATGACGAATACTCTACTCAATGTTTCAAATATTAAAGTGAGTAATTTAGGGATTGATTCCAATAGCACACATATCGAGTAAGACCAGAAAGTACGTATAAGCATGCAATTTAATGAGAGTGAGAGGGTATCCATGCTGCCAACGAACTGCTTTTGCTGCCAGAAAATAGAAAAAGTGGGGTCGTCTAAGGTGCTTTTAATATTGCAAATTATAAAAAAGCTTCTTCGATTTGACAATCTGGACTTTGTTTAAGTGTTAACTGCTTCTTTAATTTCTCCTTGTTAACAAAAGAATAAACATCACTTAGGTGAATGGGGCAATATAACCTTAAATTATGGGCCTAATAAAACATTGTTCTACTAAAGTAATCATTTGACTTTACTGTTGTGGATCTCAATAATTCCATGTTTAGGCTTTACGTTGCATTTATTTGAACTAAATAGTGTAGTTAATTCAATTTTAGGAAGAAGGAGCTGAGAGGTGCTGTTTGCTCGGATACATTTTTTGCTGCAAAGGAATAATAAGTGCAGCGATTTTTTTACCTCCATTAACTTTACATTCTATTAGCCAAAAAAAACTTTACATTTTGTTTACCTTGAAAATACGAGTAACACAATTAAATTTGATTTGTGGTTTTAAAAAGATATATGATCTACTCCAATACCAATTAGTAAGCAAGTAATATAGAGTATAAAGGAGAAGAATTGAATAACTAAACAAGTATTACTTTGTGCAATATGGACCTCGAGGTGGGTTAGGGACAATATAGCAAGAACAGTAAAATAAGAGCAATAAAGCTAGAGAATAATTCTGAAGAACAATGAACGAGAAAATAAGATAGTATATTCTTTGTCAATGATTCAATTCCTTTACAAATGATTGGGGTTCTCTTTATATAGGAGAGAAAACCCTAAATAAGGTACATTACTATTTACAGTAAAGAATCCTATTGGGGACAATTGTGTAACCGCCTAGTACGGATTTGTATTAATTCGTACAAATCTGCTCCGGAATTTATGCCTTGATCTTCCTTCCATTGAGAAATTCCCGTTCATTTTGGTACAGATTTATAACGACAATATTTCGAGGTGGATCATGTTCAACCCTCTATTTGATCCCCAAAGTCTGCACTTTTTAGCTAGACTTGACTCCGACTTCGATTCATTCGAACTCGGGCTCAGGGTACTAACTTGGACTCCGAAATCGAGCTCCCCTGATTTCGACCGTATACAGATAGTCCCCACATTTCTTAGAATGAAATGACAAGAAACGATTTGAATCTTCGAATTTTCGAAGTCCCCGATGATGACATCATGCCCATGACGCAAGTGTTGAAGTGACCGAAGCATCCCATCGGTTCGCTTCCCCAAAACATTAAACGCATGCCAGTGCCGGTCGATCACTAGTATCACTGAACAGGCGCTGACTTTCCCTATATATATTTGGTTATCTTCATCATTAAGGACTTTCGCCTTTACTTGCAACTCCTCATCTCTTTCTAACTTCTCCACTTCTGCCACCAGTTCTTCCACCTTATCAACCCTAGAACTGCCAAGACTTACTTCCTTCTTCCTTCTTCCTTCTTCATCCAAACTGATGGCAAAAACTTCCAAATTCGTTCCTCAAAAGAAGGAACTTCCTCATGTCCGGTCGGCGGCAAACCACCGGCGCTTTATGAGATTCTACTGGGCAGTTGTTCCTTAAAAAAAAATCTTTACCGTCGAGAATCCTCCCGATTTCCCTGGCCATCGTGAGCATGCTTCGAGGTACATATGTTCGATTGCGAGAAAACATCTTGTCGCTGTGACAAAAGAGTGCGGCTGGGAAGAGAAGGTCATGGTACAGATCCCTTCTCGTGAAGAAGATGTCACTACATACGTAAAGGGGTTCTTAAGTGTGTACACTTATCCCTTTACGTTGGGTCCTCTCGACCCAATCATGCTCGAGTTTTGCAGAAGATACCAAGTCACCCTGGGCCAAATTCATCCGTCCTTTTAGCGGATATTAATAATTCTAAGGTTCTTTGTTGGTAAGGCCGAGGGGCTCGAGTTTACCCTAATCCATCCCATCAACTTGTACCGACCTCAGCTTTTTCGAGGTTTGGTCAAACTTCAACATCGATCGACCAAATCCTTCTTTAAAAGCAACGACGAAGACAAGGATCGAGGTTGGATGAGCCGGTTCATCTAGGTGAGGACCATCGACGTCATTCCCGAGGAGCACATGTCGTTCCCCGAGAAATGGAACTTTGAACGTGAGTGGAACCCTTTTCCTTAGTTTTTCCATAGTTTTTGCTAAGCTTCGCGTAATATTCTTTTCCTTTTTCCGCATCGGTCCCGTGGATGCCCAATGCGATCCTCGACCTCGAGGATTAGGTTAGTAAAGTAGCTGCCACCTCGTCGTGCGACAAATGCAAGTGGCGAGATTTGTGGAAGCGCATGTGGGAGGCAAAGCACCACGGTTTGTGTTTCGATATTCTCTTACTTATTAAGAATGCTTCTCTTCTTAGGACTTAACTTTATTGTTGCAGGCGTTGGAGAGTTTTCTGAGATAAGGCCTTTCCCTCCCGGGGTAGATATTGAGTCTTCAAAGCCAAAAAAGGACAATAAGAGGAAAAGGCCTTCGAAGTCCGCGGATACCCCGAACAAGGCGGAGCTCGCTCGGAGGCACAAGAAGGACGTCGTTATTAATGTGGACATGGACTCTGTCCATCAGTTTATGGACGATGAAGACGACGAGGTGGAGGGTTCGTCTTTGATGGCCCGAGCTAGAAAATCCACCAAGGTTGCCCAACCTATTGAAACCAAGGCCCCTATCCGCGAAAAAGGGACTTCGAAAGAGAAGAAGGACGGGAGCCTCGCGCCACCTGACGATGTGGTCGTTTCACAATCTTCTGGTAGCACTCAAAAAGGAACAAATTCTGGAGTTCGTGTTCCCGATCAGAGCACCTCGAGGGATCCCCTCAAGGCCATGACAGCAGGTCATTCCCCGTTGCTCCCCGCCTATTCCAAGGACACTATTAGGGATGCTCGGAACCTGAAGACGCCCGAGTTAGGCGGAGTCCCAAGTGAAGACAACCCTTTCTAGGGTTGCTTTGCCTGGGTCGATGAAGCCGATCTTGCTGATGCAACCTCGACCTTTGAAGAGGTCCAACGCCTTTTCTCCAGTGTAAGTTCTAGTAATGTTGAAATTTCTTTAATGTTGCAATATCCTCCTTTGCTTAACAAAACATTCCTTTTTTCTCCGTAGGCGTTCAACAAACTCAAGGCCGAGCTAAGTCAATGTGAGGCCGAACTGCACAATTCGTTGGGCGAAGAGAAATCCCAAAGACTCCTTTGCGATAAAAAAGGAGGAAGAGTTGAGAAACCTTCGATCGGAATTGGCCAAGGCTCGTGAATACGAGGATGAACTGGAGAATCAAGTAACCATTATTTTGAAATAATACGGGCTTCCTCTCCCATCTTCGGAGGCTAACACTTCAATGTCTCAGCTGCAGCAGAAGGTGGAGATGTTGGAGCAGCTTCGAGGTGAGGTCAACCAGGTCAAATTCGAGTGTAATAAATGGAAAGAGAAGATGGACATCCTGGCTGTGGCGAAAGAGACTGCACTGGCGAGAGTGTCTGCCATTGAGATCCAGCTTCGGAATGCCCAAGAGAGTAGTTCGATCTAGGATGGAAGAATTGTTGAGCTCGAGGCCGGTCTTGCAAAGCCGAGGCCAAAGTTGCGGAAGCTCGGGCCGAAGCTAAGAAGATACAGATCACGGCTGACAGAATGGTCGTCGTGTATTTGAAGGATACCGCAACTTCTCAAATGGAGTTGAGAATTTTTTGCTCGGGAAAAGTGAAGTAATGACTACGCCTGGTGCCTATCTTGGAAGGAGGAGATCCATGCCAGGGGCTTCGATCTCTCCGAAGAGATAAAACAGGCTAAGGCAGATGAAGCTGATGCCAAATTCGTTATCACCTCCGATGATGACGATGATGTTGAAGAGGACCAAGGTGGGCCCGGAGGTGAAGAGGATATTGAAGGAGAGGCTACTCCCGAGGAAGAGGCTGGCCCTTTTTACAAATCCGAGAGAAGACACTAACCCGGGGGGGATTCCCCCAGTATAGAAGGGAACTTTTTTCTACCTTTTTGTACTCTTCTCTTCTTTTTGTTTTGTTGAACTTCTTTGTAACACCCTTTGTATATATAAAAAGAAGGATTTTCCTTGATTGTTTTCTTAGTCTTCGATTTTCTGCAAAGTTTTCTTCGTTTTTGTTGTATGTAGAATTGACTTTTGATGTTATATCTTTCAATAATTAGGAAAGCATTGGCTCAAATTCAGGGTAAGATAAACCCTTAGGTTTATTGATAGAATGCTTCTTAAGTTTTTATCCTCGAGCTAAACTTTAAGTTAGTTTGACGTGAGCTCGGGGTGATGGGACTCTTGAGTCCGAGCTGAGTGAGAGTAAGGTCTCGAACTCCTAATGCTTCGTCCTTTATGCTCTTTAATATCGGCCCTTAGGATCTTTCATATCGGGCTTAGGTTCTTTTAGGTTGGCCCTTAGGATCTTTTAGGTTGGGCCAATTCGGCCTCTAAAGCGGCTATAATTTTTCCCTCTTTTCGGCTAAAAGACTTAGTGAAAAATTTGGTATGCCTTAGCATGTGTTTTTTTTTACCCGTTGGGCTTTTCGAAGGTTCAATCGATTGGAACCTCGTTTGTAATTTATTGTGTAACTATAACTGACTACCTCTTGAGGTATTCTTTTTAAGGGTGATGTTATCGAAGCCTCTAAATTATTCGAAGGCTGATTTTATCGAAGCCCTTTATCATTTGCTTTTGCCGAGGGTAGCCTGATTTAACCGGGTTTTCAAAGTGTTTGATGGCCTTTAATTTTATGGCAGAAGTCGGACGTCTTCGAGCCACATTATTTCGGTCGTAGCCTTTTCATGTGACTGTAGTCTTTCACATGGTCATAGCCTTTAATGTGGCTGTAGACATCGGGTAATCCCCGAGTATGATGGCCTTGGACTTTGTATCGAGGAGATGCCTCGTAGAGGTCTTATGAGTCCGAGTTTTCAATGATTGGATGTGTTGACTGTCGATGACAGTCCCCGACTATTCGGGGTGCATTTGTGTTCTGGCCCTTGAGTCGTTTCTCATAGGATTATAAGTGGGAAACTCCTATAATAGTAGACTTCTTTGAAACAAAAATTGTTTTGATATAGCAAGAATGCTTCTTTGAATAATTGATACATGCGTACATGTTTTGCCGTCGGGGCTCGACTATTCTATATGGACAGAGTTCATTTGACCGGAAAAACACATTTGGAATAAAACCTTATCTAAGGGAAAAAGAGAGCAACGCATGATTTATAACCCAAGGTCTTCGAGTTGAAGGGTTCTTAGATGTCTCCAATCAGACGCCTGCAAGGAATTAGTCTTAAATATAAATGGAAAAAGGGGAGGAGGTCATACCTTATCAATAATATCGTTTGAGTAGTGATATGTTCCAATTGTTTGGTAGTTGCTCACCTTCCATTGTGCTAAGTTTGTAGGATCCCTTCCCTACGATTCCGATGACTCAGTATGGTCCTTCCCAATTGGGGACTAGTTTCCCTTCATTTAGGTCTCAAGTATTGAGGGTGACTTTCCTTAGAACTAAGTCCCCGACTTCGAAATGGCAAAGGTTCGCCCTTCTGTTGTAATACCTCTCGATCCTTTGCATTTGTGCGGCCATTCGGACTAGTGCGGCTTCACGTTTTTCATCTAGTATCTCGAGACACGGTAGTATGATGAAACCTGACGCTAGGTTCCCCGACCTCGACCAGAATCAACGCTTCGGACCCATACACCAAAGAAAATGGGGTTTCCCCCGTGCTTGATTTCGACGTTGTTCGATATGCCCATAACACCTCGGGCAATACTTCTCTCCATTTCCTTTAGCATCATTCAATCTCTTCTTCAAGTTTTGAATGATAGTTTTGTTTGTGGACTGGGCCTAGCCATTTGCACTTGGGTGATAGGGCGTTGATAGAATCCTTTTGATTTTATGGTCTTCGAAGAATTTTGTCACTTTGCTGCCGATGAACTACTTCCCATTGTCACATACTATTTCGACGAGTATACCGAACCGACACACGATGTGGTCCCATATGAAGTCAATGACTTATTTTTCTCTTATTTTCTCGAAGGCCTGCGCTTCTACCCATTTTGAAAAGTAGTCAGTCATAAACAAAATAAATTTAGCTTTACATGGCGTCGTTGGTACGGAGCCGACGATGTCCATTCCCTATTTCATGAACGGCCATGGGGATATGACCAAATGGAGTTGTTCACCGGGTTGATGGATCATCGGTGCGAACCTTTGGCATCTATCTCACCTTTGAAAAAACTCCTTAGTATCTTTTTCCATGCTATCCCAGTAATATCCAGCTCTAATTACCTTGCAAACTAAAGAGTCGGCGCCAGAGTGGTTCCCACAAGTGCCTTCGTGTATTTCTCGTAATACATAATCGGTGTCTCCCGGTCCTAAGCATACTGCCACCGGTCCGTCGAAGGTTCTTCTGTATAATGTTCCATTTTCATAGAGCGAGAATCGAGATGCTTTGGCTCGTAAGGCTCTCGACTCCTTTGTGTCCGAGGGGATCTTTTCGTGCTTCAAGTATTCGACGTATTTGTTCCTCCAATCCCAAGTCAAACTTGTTGAATTAATTTCCGCATGGCCTTCTTCGACCACGAACTTCGACAATTGGACAACAGTCCCCGGGGCGATGTCATCTTCTTCGACCGACGACCCTAAATTTGCAAGAGCATCGGCCTCACTATTCTGTTCACGAGGTACATGGTCCAGTGTCCATTCTTTGAAACGGTGCAATGTTACTTGAAGTTTGTCTAAGTACCTTTGCATTCTATCTTCACGAACTTTGAAGCTTCTGTTTACTTTGTTTACAACCAAAAGAGAGTCACATTTGGCCTCAATAACCTCTGCTCCCAGGCCCTTGTCCAGTTCGAAACCTGCAATCATGGCCTCATACTCGGCCTCATTGTTAGTCAATTTAGAAGTTTTGATAGATTGTCTAATGATATTGCCCGTAGCCGGTTTTAAAACAATACTGAGCCCGAACCCTTTCACATTCGAGGTGCCATCTGTGAAGAGGATCCATATCCCAAGGATGCACCCGTTTTTAGTAAGAGTTCCTTTTCTACTTCGGGTACGAGGGCAGGTGTAAAATCATCCACGAAGTCTGCAAAAATTTGAGACTTGATGGCCGTTCGGGGTTGATATTCGATATCGTACCCTCTAAGTTCGATGACCCATTTGGCCAATCGGCCAACAGCTCGGGCTTATGCAAGACATTTCGAAGTGGGTATGTAGTCAGTACACATATAGGGTGGCATTCAAAATATGATTTTAATTTCCTAGATGTGCTTATTAGTGCAAGCGCTAACTTTTCTAAATGCGGGTACCTGGTTTCAGCCTCTCCTAAAGTCTGACTTACATAGTAAACAGGAAATTGTGTACCTTGTTCTTCTTGAACCAGCACGCCATTTACCGCTACCTCAGACACGGATAAGTACAAGTAGAGTTTTTCATCCTCCATCGGAGCGTGAAACAAGGGTGGGCTCGATATGTACCGGTTTAACTCTTCTAAGGCTTGTTGACAATCCAGAGTCCATGCAAAATCATTCTTCTTCTTGAGTAGGGAAAATAAATGATGGATCCGATCCAATGATCTCGAGATAAATCGGCCTAGCGCATCTATTCGTCCGGTTAACCGTTGTACAACTTTCACACTGTTTACGATGGTGATTTCTTCGATAACTTTGATTTTGTCGGGGTTGATCTCGATCCCCCTATTTGTTACCATTAACCTAAGAACTTGCCCAAGCCAACTCCAAAAGTGCATTTCTCGGGGTTGAGTTTCATGTTATATTTTCTTAAGATCTCGAACGTTTCCTGCAAATGAGTCATATGGTCCTATGCGCGCAGGTACTTAACTAGCATGTCATCAATATAAACTTCCATAGATTTGCCCCTCTGATATTCGAACATTTTATTAACTAGGCGTTGGTATGTAGCCCCTACATTTTTTAGTCCGAAGGGCATTACATTGTAGCAATATGTTCCATACATCGAGATAAAAAAAGTCTTCTCTTGGTCCTCCGGGTTCATTCGAATTTGATTGTACCCGGAATAAGAATCGAGAAAAGTAAGAATCTCGTGGTCGGGCGTAGCGTCGATCAAACGATCAATGTTAGGCAATGGGAAAGAATCTTTCGGGCATACCTAGTTCAAATCTTTATAGTCTACACACATTCTAAGTTTGTTTCCCTTTTTAGGGACTATTACTACATTAGCTAGCCATTCGGGGTATTTTAGTTCCCTAATGGACCCTATCTTGAGAAGTTTGGTTACCTCATCTTTTATGAATGCATGCTTTACCTCGAACTGGGGCTTCTTCTTTTGCTTCACCAGTTTAAATCTGGGGTCGACACTCAGTCGATGGGTGGTTATCTCTGGCGGGATCCCTGTCATATCTAAGTGGGACCAAGCAAAGCAATCAATGTTATCGATAAGGAAGTGAATGAGCTTTTTCCTGAGTTCGGGGGTTAACCCCGTTCCCAGGTATACTTTTCGTTCTGGAAGATGCTCGATCAATATCACCTTCTCCAGTTCTTCGACCGTGGATTTCATCGCATCTGACTCCTCGGGGGCGACGAAAGCTCGAGGGGTAAGGAAATCCTCTTCTTCACCTTTGACCACCTGTTCCTCGGGCTCTACCGAGGATATAAACTGTGATTGCTATTTTGCTACATGTTTGTCCTTGATGCTCGGCTTTTCCGATGCAGAGGGCGTCGATACAGGTGTTAAGTCGTGGACTGTGAACATCTCCTTTGCTGCGTGTTGCTCTCTATATACCGCCTTTATGCCATTTTTGTTGGGAACTTCATCATTTGATGAAGTGTTGATGGCACTGCCCTCATGCTGTGGATCCACGGCCTTCCAAGCAAAGCATTATACCTCATGTCACAAACTTATGTCTTGTATGGTTCCGGCCACGTTCACTGGTAGGATGATTTCCCCCTTCGCTGTTTCGCTTGCCATGGTGAAGCCATTCAAGACTCAAGATGCTGGTATGATTTTGTCAAGCAGCCCAAGCTGCTCCACGACCCTCGATCTGATTATATTCGTCGAGCTACCTGGATCCACAAGAACACGTTTAACTTGAACTTTATTTAAAAGAATAGAAATTACCAGTGCATCGTTGTGCGACTGAGATAAGCCCTCAGAGTATTCCTCATTGAATGTGAGGGTGTCCTGGGGCATGTAGACCCGAGTCTGCTTCTCCCTTGTGATTGACACTTTGGTGCGTTTGAATACGGGTCCCTGTGGGACATCGAATTCGCTGATGATCATATGAATAACATGTCGAGGCTTCTCTGGTTCATTCTTCCTATTGCTTCTCTTTCTATGAAATGGTTCTTGGCCCTGTCACTGAGAAATTCCCGAAGATGCCCCTCATTGAATAATCGGGCTACCTCCTCTCTCAGTTTCCTGCAATCCTCGATCCTATGCGCATGTGTCCCATGATACTTACACATTAAGTTAGGATTCCTCTGAGAAGGGTCGGTTTGTATGGGTTTAGGCCACCTGGTATCCCTAATTTTTCCAATGGGTGAGATGATACCCAAGGCATCGTGCTAAAATTGTATTCTGATAATTGAGGAGCCTCCGCCGGTCCTGAGTGCCTATCGAACCCGGTCTTACTCATGAGTCCCCAAGAATTCTGTCCTCGATCTACTCTTCGATCATTCCGAGGTACGTTGCGCCTCGAGTTGTTCCTTATCTCTTCGATGTATGGCTTATACCTCTCCTTTTTCGGTCTTGGTTCCGTGTCTGCACCTCTCGAATATTTTGTTCCTAACATGTTTGGATAAACCGAGCCCGATGGGGCTCCCAACTGATCATCTTCGACCCTAATCTTCGGCTGATATCTGTTATGAACATCCGCGCAAGTCACGGCAGGGTACTCGATCAAGTTTTGTTTTAACTGCCTCGATGCTATCGAGCTCCGCTCATTTAGACCCTGAGTGAAAACTTGAATAACCCAGTCATCAGAAACTGGTGGTAACTCCATTCGTTCCATTTGGAACTGGGATAAAAAATTCCCTTAACATCTCATTGTCCCTTTGGTTAATTTTGAATACATTCAACTTTCTTGTTGTAATCTTTATAGCACCAGCATGTGCCTTTGCAAACGAATCCTCTAACATGGCGAGCGAATCGATGGAGTTCGGGGCCAGGTTATGGTACCAAATCATGGCCCCTTTGGACAAAGTTTCCCCAAATTTTTTCAGTAGAACATACTCGATCTCGTCGTCCTCCAAATCGTTTCCCTTTATACCACAAGCATATGTGGTGATGTGCTTGTTCTGATCGGTGGTCTCATTGTATTTGGGTATGTCTGGCGTGCGAAACTTCTTCGAAATAGGCTTCAGGGCCGCACTCGGGGGGAATGGTTTTTTCACAAACTTTTTAGAATCCTGTCATTTCAAAATCGTAGGGGCTCCCGGTATTTGGTCAACCCTCGAGTTATACGTTTCCATCTTATTATCGTTGTCCTCGACCCTTTTCTCTCCTGATTCGATCTGTCCTCGACCCTTTTCTCTCCTGATTCGATCCTCTTTGTGATTTCTTCAAGAATTCTCATGATTGTGGGATCAGCTCATGATCCATTATTGCTCGACCTCTTCGGGACTGGTTCAACATGATGAGTAGTTTCTGGTCCCTCCACGCTCGGAGTCTTTTGTTGACTTTGCAACTGAGCGATAGCAATCTGTTGCGCTTGTAACATTTAGAAAATCACTTGGAGGTTGACTTCTCCATCTCCTCGACCCTGTGTTCTTTGGCCACCGGGTTGAACCTCTCCGCGTACGCTTCCTCCAACGCCAGTGCCCAAATAGACGTTTAGAGCAATGTGTGAACCAACATCGACTGGGTTAGGAACTGGTGCTACCCCAGGTTTAAGCGGTGGTACACCGTCCCCCGAAGCTATTGAATTATCATTTTCTCCATGGAATATGAGGGCGTCATTACCATGCAATGGTGTGTTCACTGAGTTCGACATATTTCAGCCGAAAATCAAAGAATCTTTGACAAGAAAAAGTGTGAAGAATAACGTGTGTTATCAGCAAATTAGTACTAAAATAATCACTATTATCTTTAGCCCCACAGTGGGCGCCAAAATTTTTACCTCAAAAATATGAGTAACAATTAAATTTGATTTGTGGTTTTGAAGATATGTGATCTAGTCCACTACCAATTAGTAAGCAAGTAATATAGAGTATAAAGAGAAGAATTGAAGAACCAAACCAGTGTTACTTTGTGAAATATGGACCTCGAGCTCGATGAACTCGAGGTGAGTTAGGGACAATAAAGCAAGAACAATAAAGTAAGAACAATAAAGCTAGAGAATAATTCTGAAGAACAATGAACGAGAAAAATAAGATAGTAGATTCTTTGCCAATGATTCAATCCCTTTACAAATGATTGGGGTCGTCTTTATATAGGAGAGGAAACCCTAAATAAGGTACATTACTATTTATAGTAAAGAATCCTATTGGGGACAGCTGTGTAACCGCCTAGTACAGATTTGTACTAATTCGTACAAATCTGCCCCGGAATTTATGCCTTGATCTTCGTGCCATTGAGAAATTCCCGCTCATTTTGGTACAAATTTATAACGGCACTATTTCGAGGTGGATCATGTTCAGCCCTCGATTTGACCCCCGAAGTGCGCACTTTTTAGCTAGACTTGACTCCGAGTTCTATCCATTCGAACTTGGGCTCAGGGTACTAACTTGGACTCCGAAATCGAGCTCCCTGATTTCGACCGTAAACACATTCTAAATTCACATGATCTTTCTCCTCAATCTAGAAAATTTGAGGAGCTCATCAATCAAGATGGCGGAAAACTTAATGATACTATTGATCATCTTATAGCATGTTTGGCCAATCTTCTACAATCCTAAAAGCATTTTCCACCCAAAAGTGTTTCTTTTTTCTTCAAAATTGAAATATTTGGCCAAGTTTTTGGAAGGAAAAAACGTGTTTTTGATGAGAAGCAAAAAAAAGTAGCTTCTCTCTCAAAAATACTTTTTTAAAAAGCATTTTTGAGAAAAATATACTTAGAAGCAGTTTTTAAAAACTTGCCTAAACATTAATTGTTACTCAGAAGTGCTTTTCAAATTAATTAGTCAAATACAAACTGCTTCTCACCAAAAGTATTTTTGAGGAAAGGCACTCCTCAAGATAAACTGATTTTTGCAGCTTGGCCAAACAGGGTATTAGTATGTCAAGTATGTCTTTGTTCAAGGTTCTACTTATTGTCTCATTAAATTCGTGGTTAGGAGCAACAATTTTATTCCCTACGTCCAAGTTTATAAGTCATTATCGAATACAGTCATGCGTCCTTTCAAGAGATAAAGTCATGTGTCCTTTCAAGATACTCCGTCCGATCCATTTTAAGTGAAATTTTCATAAAACACTATAGTTTAGAGCCTAATAGCTACAATTTGCCTAATTACCATTCGTAGCTACTCTTCAACTGTTACTAACTTGTATCACTTGTATTCAAATACGCAATGAATACATCATGTGTCAATTGTATTCGTTCGCGAAATGAATACAACCTGTATCAACTGTATTCATTCGCGCAATTTCATTTATTCGTGCAATGAATACAATACGTATCAATTTGTAACCAAGACGAAGTACAAGGGTGTATACAAAGTATATAACTTGTATCAACTAAATACATGGGTATATACAAAGGATATAACCTGTATCGGTTGTATTTATTCGCGCAATGAATACAACTCAGGTGTAATACAAAAATACAGCAAAATAAGTGTCCGTGTTGAGAATCAAAGTCAAGACATGCGCTAGCTAAGCAAGCGCTCTAACCAATTTAGCTATGAGAGCTTATTGCTCTCTTGTTTCAATTCAAAACAATTAATCTCTTATTTTATGGATTTGCTATAAAATTCAAATATAGCTACGAATGATAAAGTTGCTGAAAGTATGGCTACGAATGATAAATATAGTGTATATGAAATAAGAGATTAATTGTTTTGAACTGACAAGAGAGCAACAAGCTCTCACAGCTCAGTTGGTTAGAGCGCTTGCTCAGTTGGTTAGCTCAGTTTGTATTTCGCCTAAGTTGTATTTGTCGTGAGAACAATACAGTCGATACAAATTGTATCCTTGTATATACCCATGTATACAGTTGATACAACTTGCAACCTTTTGTATGCACCATTGTACTTCACCTTGATTACAGTTGATACATATTGTATTCGTTGCACGAATGAATATAATTGCGCGAATAAATACAGTTGATACAGGTTGTATTCATTGCGCGAACGAATACAATTGGCACATGATGTATTCGTTGTGTGTTTGAATATAAGTGATACTCCCTACGGTCCACAATAAGTGACCAATTTACCTTTTTATTTTGGTCCAAAATAAGTGTCCATTTATATAATCAAGAAAAAATTCAATTTATTTTTTCAAAATTACCCTTATGTATGTACGTATCCCTAAAAAATATTTTACTCATCACATTAACTATGCTATAACATTTAATTAAGGGTAGTTTAGTCACAATAACTATTTTTGTCTAGAATTTGCATTTCCTTAATGGGTGCCCAAAGCAAATTGGTCACTTAGTGTGGACCGGAGGGAGTACTAGTTAGTAACAACTGAACAGTAGCTACGAATGCAAATTAGGCAAATTATAGTTATTAGGTTGTCACGACCCAATTCCGGAGTCGTGATGGCGCCTGTCGTGGAACCAGGCAAGCCACCCATTTTATCTAATCTAAATGCAATTACTAAATAAATATCCTTCTTAACAAGTCTGTGGTTAATAATAATAATAAATCAGAATTTGAAAACAATTTTATGAAAACCAAAACCCAAATCCTACAAACCCCGGATCCAGTGTCACACAGTCATGAGCTGCTAGTACTTAATACAACCAAAAATAAATGACCAACATAATGTGAAAATAAATACGACCGTAGAAAAGGAAGAGAAGACGAGATCATGTCGCCAGCTGCTACCTCGTCAACTCTGATGAAACTGCTGCTACTCACTAACCAGAGCTGAATCCCGCTGTACCTGGATCTGCACACAAGGTGCAAGGGGTAACGTGAGTACACCAACTCAGTAGTAACGAAACCAAACTACGGGCTGAGAGGTAGTGACGGACTAAAACTCCGATAATTCGAACAACAGTATATAACTTGGACATGACAGTAATATATCAGTAAATAAACACAATGCATCAATATATGTATGTAACCCTGCATACTAGCATGAATTCATATAGAATCACGAATGATGTGTACTCAGTAATCAGACTCTCATAAGGTGGTCCACTCAGTACTAGACTACGGCCTTCCTGCCCAGGGAAGGTCCATCCCGGATATTACATAAACACAAGTGACACAGTCACCTAGTACTGAGGAAAAAGGCCGATCCAGCCCCCACGGAGAAAATTCATCTCCGGAACATAAGACCCACAGAGAAGAAACCTTGAATATCATGTGGTCCAGCGATTGGATGGGATCATGCTTTGCAGCTCGGTTAGGTAGAGGTATGATCCTTGGTGTCGGATTTGTGTGATATGGTTTCACGATGTGTATCAAGATTTTAGTATGATGTGGTAATGGTAAGTGTTAGTGGCAGGATAGCCCTCTCGTGCGAGTCTTCTTTATTTAATGAATTGAAATCTTGGTATGTGGTTATTGAGTGCACAAGTTGCACAAGTTATGGCTCTGAGTGATATTGATACTGATCGAGCAAATGGTTAATGGTTTATACGTGTTTATTTCATCATCGACAGTATATGGAAGTGTTAGAACGATGCATGGTTTGATAAAAGGGTATGTACCGGTATTGAGTTGTTTGAACAGCTGTTGTGGTTCGGAGTTATCGCTATGAGTGGTTGAGCCACGCGGTATATTATGTGATTTTATATTGAGTACGGGTATGGGTTGATACAACGTGTTCAGACTATTTCAGCTTATAGTCGTGGAAATTTGAACTTGTAAATTATTTCAGAAGTGGAAACTTGGTTTTAAGGTCTATGGGTCAGGATTTGATAATGAAATTTCAGTTATGTTGTGTTATCGGACGTAGATGGGGTAAGGTGACATAGGATCACCTCCGAATATGTGCATGGAAGGTTACACAACAATTTTTGGTGGTGTTGGAACAACTCTAGGCACGTTCGAGGATGAACGTATGTTTAAGTGGGGGAGAATGTAACGACCTGGTCAGTCGTTACGTAGAACTTGCATTTTTATTGCTTTCATTGACTTGTCATGGATTGTTTATTCTATTATTGATGTGTTAGAGTCGATAGTCTTGAAATCGGAATAGTTAAATGAGAATTAAGTAACTTGGTATTTAAAAATAGCCTTATAGTTGGAAAAGTCAATTGAGAGTTGACTTATTGGTAAACAACCTCGGAATGCGGATTTTATGGCTCGGATAGCTTCGTTAGGTGATTTGGGGAATTAGGAGTGTGTTCGGAATATTTTTGTGATGTCCGGTGTAGAATTAGGCTTGAATTGGCGAAAGCTAATTTTTGGCGATTTCCGGTTGGCAGTGGAAAATGGGCTATCGGGGTCGGAATGGAATTCCAACAATTGGAACAGGTTCATAATGTCATTTTGGATATGTCTGCAAAATTTCAGGTCAATCGGAGTTGTTTTGGGTAGTTTCGACATCGTTGGAGGATTTTAGAAATTTCAAAGTTCTTATGGTTGAATTTGATGTGATTTTGGTGTTTTGATGTTATTTTTAATGTTTTGGAGGCTCGACTAAGTTTGAATGATCATATATGATGCGTTGGTATGTTTGGTTGGGGTCTCGAGGGGCTCGGGATGGTTTCGGATGGTTAACGGAGAGTTTGGAATGGTTTTGTTGTTGCTGATGTTGCTGTTACTGGTGTTTTCGCACCTGCGGATGGGGAGTCGCAGGTGCGGAAGTTTGGCTGAGTGAGAAGAGTCCGCAGGTGAGAGGTAATTGCCGCACCTGCGAGGCCGCAGGTGCGGGAGGTCGATCGCAGGTGCGGAAGTTAGGGTCCTTGGGATTTTCCGCAGGTGCACACCTGGGATCCGCAGGTGCGAGTAAGTGGTCGCAGGTGCGGACCCACTGGACAGAAAAGTATAAAAGTGTGCTTTCGCGAATTTTAGCCATCTTTCTCAATATTTCATCCGGGTTTGAAGCTTTTGGAAGGGTTTTGAAGAGGGGATTCTATATTTCTTCATTGAGGTAAGGTTTTTGGACTCTAAACTCGTTTATATGTGATTAAACGTCGGATTTATGGTGGAAAATTAGGGAAAAATTAGTGCAAATGGGTAATTAGGGCTCGGGATTAAGAGGCTTTAAAATGGGGATTTGAGGGGTCATTTGGACTCCGAATTTAGTGTTCTTTATATGTACAGACTCGTGAGATGATGGAGAACATTTTTGCATAAAAATTTCTAAGTTTCGGGACATGGGTCCGGGGGGTCGGGTTTGACCAATTTCGGGATTTTTGAGTATTTTTTATACATTTCGATTAGGATTAGTTCCTTAGCATATTATAATGATATACATCTGATTGTTGGTAGATTTGGAGCACTCGGAGGGGATCATGCTCAAAATCAATAACCATGCAAAATTCGACATCAATTACTCAAAGTGCATTGCCATAATCACGGAAGAAAATAGGACGATACCATGCCACCCGAACCAGCAATAACGTGACCAACACATCTCAATCCTAATAAGCCCAATTAGGACCGCGCCCTATGCATATACAACCAATGATCACAACTCCTCGAACACTGAAAGGTAACTCATAGATCACTCCAAATCACGAATAAGCTCAATGACAATCAAATGGTACATCCCTCAACAATAGCATTTCGGAGCCAACAATTCCGACTCGGTGCAGACCACACACCCATACCGGCCTACCAATAACTCTAAGTCAACTCTGGTCACCCACAACAAGTAGATAACTCTTCGAACGTTCATAATGACTGAATCATGACATATACTAACACTTTACCAGCTTGCTCGCATCCTCGTAGTTCACAACTACAAAAATAATTTGTTCATGAAAACTCCCTGTCTCAAAATCCATGAAGCGCACCAATTACCATATTTGATCCCAATTCCACCGCTCAAATGTATAACACACCCCTAATACTTATCATTCCGCGAGGGATACCCCCATAATTCCTTTGTGTCACCAAGAAACCTTGAATATAAGTAGTCGATCCAACAAAAGAGCGTCGTAACACCAATGAAGCACCCTTATTCACCACATTGCCTTAAACACATTGTCCTTAATGAATGTATACTCTCATCCAGCCACCCAATAGTGGTATCCTTTACCTAATCATCTGAAGCTGCCAGTTCTGACCTTCCTTCCAGAACTGAACCGTGACCTCACATATGCCACTCTCCACTATACACAAAATACCGCATACGCCATGCAATCCTATGATAAATATGAGAACTTCATGCTCCCTTCCTAGCCACAACAACTACGTACCCAGCTAGCCAAGAACTTTCCATTCGATCCCATCTAGAAACAAAATCACTATACATCCCCTGGCCCTCACGCCCGTAGAAATATACATTCCCAACTGTGGTAGAAACCATTAACAACTCCCGAATCACACTTGTACAACACCAAACCGTCAGGACTGAATCCTTCTAACTCAACCAAGCTACGCATACCACAAAATTCCAAGAGAATTGCTAATAAACACCTGTAACAACTCATTACCTTATAAACACCCAAAGAACTAACCATATCCCTTATTATCCCGATCCAACCTACTAACAAGCTGTCTTATTTATTAAAGTTCCTTATGACTTACCTTCGAATGATACTTCTTCTTGCCATAATACCACAATTCTCAATCCCGACTCACCGCACGAACCCGAGTATAAAAAATACACCGTCTAAGGCTCATAGGCCGATGAATACTCCCTCAATTATCCCCAAATGCACAACATTAGAAATACTTATCCTGAAGAGACTTCCTACGAATTTAAAGTCATTACCTTCACTTTCCTGATGCTGGTGGATAGAATCCATGATAATACAAATACACCACAAGCCTTGACACCTTTTCCCGTAAATTTCAGTTCTAGCCCTTCTCACACCTTGAAGATCCTCGATCTCTACATATAACCTTGAATCCGTCTGAACCATTCTCGAACGCCATTTACTCTACGAAATTTTAATTACACTAACCAAGTAAACAGAACGACCTGACCCGCTTGCAATCCACATACTAGGAAAGTAACCCACACCTTTGAAGCAACAAGCACACTCATACATTGCACACTCTACACTTAGTAGTAAAACTCCATCATACAATGAATTCCACTATCCGTAAAGTACATTACAACTTGTATCGAAGAAATTTCCATCACTCGAGTCATTCCCTGACTCCACCTCTGTAGGTCATAGCTGATTCACCAGCATACCTCGAACCGAAACCAATACAACACATAATCAAGTAATCAACTTATCAATAACGAACTCCCCCGCTTGGCTCAAAGCCAAGGATCACGACAAACAAGACTATGCCCACACATTATCACTGCCACCATGCTGTGGTGGGATTCAACTAAATCCCCCATAAGCTTATATGACCCAAACCACCTAACACTCAAATCAATTGCCAATATCACATCCAACATTGTGATGGTCATGCCAACTCCCACAAGCGATCTAAACGCAAATTGCAACATGCATCATTTACTGACAGAGAGAACTTACTACAGATAAACATAAGGTTCACACACCTCAGGACAACCCACAGGAGATACCCCTACCTTCTAAATCTCAAAATTTTATCTCCCTATACACTTCCGAATATCATAGCTATCACACAATCACTATACCTTCCTAAAGTAGAACACAACCACTGCCTGCCTTCGAGACATCCCATAAGCGGTATAAGAACCTGAAGCTGATGGAAATACTAAACCTAAAGTAGAACACAACCACTGCCTGCCTTCGAGACATCCCATAAGCGGTATAAGAACCTGAAGCTGATGGCAATACTAACACTGGAGCTGTGGTCCAGGAATTCTTGAGCTTCTGAAAGATCCACTCACACTCGTCTGACCACATAGATACCTTCGATGGACACCACGTGTCCCTAGAATGCTACTGAACTAAGCCAACAATTCACACTTGGAGAACTTCGCACAAAGCTTCTCCTCCTTATACCCTTGCACTACCATCATCAAATGCCGAGTATGCTACGAGAGTATGGCAGGATGACATCAATAAATACAATAACAAAGGAGTTATAACACGGCTGAATACACCACCAATCAAATACATGAACACTGCTGGGGCATTGGTCAACCCAAAAGACATCACCAGGAACTCATAACACAACAGAAAAATCCACTTCACTCCACAACTAAACCACATGGGAGGCCCTTCAATACACTCACAACTCGAAGCCGTATCCTAACTCAATATAGATGTCAAATACTTAATGGTCCTTGCCACATTTCCTGCTAGTCCATTCTTGTCACATTCAAACAACCTGAACACCTCTAACTATCAATCAAACTCACCACGTAGTCATCTAGTCACAAAGTTCCATCAATAAGGACACCAACGGACCTATAAGTCCCCAATACATATGCTCACACAAATGAAATCTCGGCACTCAAGATACAGACAAAAAATTCGGCCTCAAGTCCTCCAGACTGGCCCCAAGCATGCTAAAATCACATCCCATTTAGAGAAGTCACAAACCATCGGTGCACGACTGATACCGAGCGCTCACATGCGCGTTTGAATACATGAAAGGAGTTCAAAGAACTACGCTTCGGGTTGAATCAATGGATTCGCACGACAAGAGTTGAGAATGTGATATTTTTCCTAAAGGTTCTGCAGCCTCTCCAAGATAAGTACAGACGTCTCCGTACCGATCCGCAAGACTCTACTAAACCTGCTCATGACTGGTGAGACCAATTTAACCTAGCGCTCTGATACCAACTTGTGACGACCCATTTTTGGAGTAGTGATGGCGCCTGTCGTGGAACCAGGAAAGCCACCCATTTTATCTAACTAAATACAATTTCCAATAAAATATCCTTCTTAACAAGTCTGTGGATAAAAATAATAATAAATCAAAATTTGGAAACCATTTTATGAAATTCAAAACCCAAATCCTACAAACCCCGGATCCAGTTTCACACACTCATGAGCTGCTAATACTTAATAAAACCAAAAAGAAATGACCAACATAATATGAAAATAAGTACGACGGTAGAAAAGGAAGAGAAGACGAGATCACGGTCGCCAGCTGACACCTCGTCAACTCTAATGAAACTGCTGCTACTCACTCACCAGAGTTGAATCCCGATGTACCTGGATCTGCACACAAGGTGCAGGGGGTAACGCGAGTACACCAACTCAGTAGTAACGAAACCAAACTACGGGCTGAGAGGTAGTGACGGACTAAACCTCCGATAATTTGAACAACATTATATAACTCGGATATGACAGTAATATATCAGGAAATAAACACGATGCATCAACATATATTTGTAACTCTGCATCCTAGCATGAATTCATATAGAATCAAGAATGATGTGTACTCAGTAATCAAACTCTCATAAGGTGGTCCACTCAGTACTAGACTACGGCCTCCCGGCCCAGGGAAGGCCATCCCGGATATTACATAAACACAAGTGACACTGTCACCTAGTACTGAGGAAAAAAGCATCCGGCCACCACGGAGAAGATCCATCTCCGGAACATAATACCCACGGAGGAAATCCATCTCCGGAACATAAGATCCACGGAGAAAATCCATCTTCGGAACATGAGACCCACGGAGAAGATCCATCTCCGGAACATAATACTCGGACAAGATCCATGTCCAGGGAAATCCATCCCTCAATATTTGTGCGCTCACTAGGGGTGTAAAGACTCCGGAGGGGCTCCTTTCAGCCCAAGCGCTCTATCAAGCCAATGAAGGCATGATTTCAGGGTCGCTGTGGTGTGCAGTCCGACCTCATAACTGTCTCAAAACCAGGCTCCAAGCCTCACTCAATTAGTACCTTCCAGTTTCACTCACAATGCTCTAGCATATGAAAATCAGTCCAAACCAATGATAATATAGAATAAACTAGCAACTTACGAGACTGAGGCATGAAACATATACTATAGCAGGACTGAGTACATGAAAACAATAAGCATATATAGAGACAACAATAATTGACCGTTCCGGTCTGAACATATCGGCATGAAGCCTTAGCGTTTATACTTAGTATGATTTCTATTTCGTTCAAGGTAAATACCACCTTCACAATACATATATCAACCTGAGATAACCATTAGACAGTGCCATTGGATGATCCAGGCTACAAATATTCGGTGTACGCCCGCCTGCCCATCACTTGGCAAGTGCGTCACCTTAATTAACATCATATATCAAATAGTTTGGGATTTCGAACCCTCAGTTCTAAGTTTGGAAGCGTTACATACCTCAAAACCGGATAATATACTACTTCGCAGTGCCCTTGCCTCTAAATTCGGCCTCCGAGTGCTCCAAATTTACCAACAACCAGATGTATATCATTATAATATGATAAGGAAATAATCCCAATCGAAATGTATCAAAAATACTAAAATCTGATTTTTCCCTAATTTCTCCACCATAAATCTGACCTTTAATCACATATAAACGAGTTTAGAATCCAAAAACCTTACCTCAATGAAGAACTATCGAATCCCCTCTTCAAAACCCTTCCAAAAGCTTCAAACCCGGATGAAATATTGAGAAAAATGGCTAAAATTTGTGAAGGCATATTTTTACACTCTCTGAACAGCGGTTCCGCACCTGCGACACTTATGCTCACCTGCGGAACCGCACCTGCGTTCCCAGGTGCGCACCTGCGGAAAGACCCCAAAGTCTTCAGCCTCTGCACCTGCGCTCGACCTCCCGCAACTGCGGCTTCGCAGGTGCGGCGATTACCTCGCACCTGCGGAATCCTCTCAACCAGCCAAACTTCCGCATCTGCAGATCTTCGTCTGCTCCTGCGGACCCGCACCTGCGGCTCCTCTTCTGCAAGTGCGAAAACACCAGCACCAACTACTTCAGCAAAAACAATTATGCTACAAACTCCCCGTTAACCACCCAAAACCATCCTGAGCCCCTCGAGACCCCAACCAAACATACCATCGCATCATATATGATCATTCAAACTTAGTCGAGCCTTCGAAACATCAAACACAACATCAAAACCCCAAAAATCAAGCCTATGAACTTTGAATTTTCTAAATTCCACAAACGATGCCGAAACTACCCAAAACAACTCCGATTGACCTGAAATTTTGCAGACATATCCAAAATGACATTACGAACCTGTTCCAACTGTCGAAATTCCATTCCGACCCTGATAGCCTATTTTCCACTGCCAATCAGAAATTGCCAAAAACTAGTTTTCGCCAATTCAAGCCTTACACCGGACATCACAAAAATATTCCGAACACACTCCTAAGTCCCCAAATCTCCTGACGAAGCTATCCGAGCCATAAAATCTGCATTCCGAGGTCATTTACCAATAAGTCAACTCTCAATTGACTTTTCCAACTATAAGGCTATTTTTAAATACTAAGTTACTGAATTCTCATTTAACCATTCCGATTTCAAGCCTATCGACTCTAACACATCAATAATAGAATAACCAATCCATGACAAGTCAATGACAGCAATAAACAAGTTCTACGTAATGACAGACCGGGTCGTTACATGATTGATAAGGAGTCTCAAGTTGAGATGGTCCTACAAACTCTGCCTGACAGTTTTCAACAATTTCGCTTAAACTATAATATGAACAAAATGGATTTGTCACTAGAGAAATTGTTGAATGAGCTGCAATCGGCAAAGTCTATTATCAAACAACAAGCTCCAGTTGTGTCACTCAATGTTGAGAAAGCTTCAGTTTCTAAGTCGAAAGGCAATAAGAAAAAAAAGAAGGCTCAAAAGGTTTTGGCACCTAGTGGTGCGGCTGGTGTGAAAAAGCCCAAAGGCAAGTGTTATCATTGCAAGCAACCTGGACATCACAAGAAGAAATGCCCTGCCTATCTGTCAAAGTTGAATAAGCAAGGTAATTCAAATTTAAATGTCGTTGAAACTTGTTTAGCGGCTGTTTCTACCATGTTTTTATGTGTAGATTCGGGAGCCACTAATCATATCTACACTACTTTGCAGGGGTTTCAGGAAACGCGGCGGCTAAGTGAGAATGAAATTTACGTATTTCAAGCCAATGGCGAGCCAGCACCAGCTTTAGATTTAGGAAATATTAGAGTTTCGTTTAGTAGTGATAGAGTTTTAGATCTAAAAGATGTTCTCTATGTACCTTCCATTAGAAGGAATTTAATTTCGGTTTCGAAAATAATGGATGTTGGTTATAATATTTATTTTGCTAATAACTCGTCTGTTATTAAGTTTAATAAACGTTTTATCTACACTACTGCTAGAGTACATGACCTTTTTATTCTTGATATATATCCTCGTGTGCTACAACAACCAAAAGAATTGAATAACATTAATCTGCCACATAAAATAAAACGTATTTCTGAATTGAGTCAAACTTATTTATGGCACTTACGTCTAGGTCATATAAATCTAAATAGGATTTCGAGATTGGTCTCTAATGGACCATTGATTTAATTGAAAGTGGAGTCACTACCAATATGTGAATCCTGTTAGAAGGTAAAATGACCAAGAGACATTTTCCCTCAAAAGGAAATCGAGCCAGCGATAAGCTAGAACTAATTCACTTTGATTTGTGTGGCCCTATGAATATACAAGCAGGAGGTGGTTTTGAGTATTTTGTGACTTTCACAGATGATTAATCAAAATATGGATACATTTATCTGTTGCAACGTTAGTCTGAATGCTTTGAGAAATTCAAAGAATTTAAGACGGAAACGGAGAAACGACATGATAAATATATCAAAACATTGCGATCTGATCGTGGTGGTGAATACCTTTCTGCGGAATTCATAAAATACTTATCAGATAGTGGAATTACATCTCAATTATCTGCCCCAGGAACACCACAACAAAATGGTGTGGCAGAAAGAAGAAATAGGACACTTATGGAAATGGTTAGATCAATGTTAAGTTATTCCGATTTGCCTTCTTCCTTTTGGGGATATGCTTTAGAAACAGCAAATTACATTCAAATTTGGTTCCTTCAAAGTCAGTACCTTCAACTCCAGTAGAATTGTGGACTGGGCGCAAGCCAAGTTTACGGCACATTCGGGTTTGGGGTTGTCCAGCACATGTGCTGAAAGGGAAAGCGGATAAATTGGAATCAAGGACAGAAGTATGCATTTTTATTGGATATCCAAAAGGAACTAAAGGCGGTTTGTTTTATTGTCCCAAAGAAAGAAGGTAATTGTTACGACAAATGCCAGATTTTTAGAAGAGGACTATTTAATGAACCATATTCCTAGAAGTAAACTAGTTTTACAGGAATTAAATAATGGAGTAACTAAAGACTCATCTCTAGAACGTATCCCGGAAGCCAGTATTGACATACCACTGCACTATCGTAGTTGGAGAAATGGCAATAGGCAACAGATTGCACAAGAGCAATTTCCTGACATCTCACTACCCCAAAGTAGTGGGAGTAATGTTGAGCTACCTCAGATTGTTGAACAACCTGAAAATGTTCTACAGCCTGCACTCCAGGAAGAAGTTAATGATATCCCAGCACCGCAAGGTGTGGAGGATAACATTGAGGCTTCAGTTCCAGAAGATATTGTGATTCAACAACAAAATCATCCTCCACCTGTAGTGGCTAGTCGTAGTGGGAGAATTATTAGAAAACCTCTCCGGTTTGCGCTCTTGGGAGAATCTTATGATAGAACCCCTGAAGAGCCTAATATAGAACCTATTAATTACGATGAAGCACTACAGGATACATATGTTGATAAATGGGTTGATGCTATGAAATTTGAAATAGAGTCCATGTACTCCAATCAAGTCTGGGATCTTGTAGAACCACCTACTGGAGTCAAAACCATTGGTTGTAGATGGATCTATAAGAAAAAGAGAGGAATGGATGGAAAAGTGCAAACTTTTAAAGCTAGGTTTGTTGCAAAAGGGTTTACTCAAAAAGAAGGGATCGATTATGAGGAAACCTTTTCGCCAGTAGCCATGCTTAAATCCATTAGGATTCTCTTATCTATTGCTGCTCATTACGATTATGAGATTTGGCAAATGGATGTCAAGACGGCTTTTCTAAATTGAAGTCTTGATGAGTGCATCTATATGGCACAACCAGTTGGTTTCATTAAAAGTGACAATGAGCACATGTTTTGTAAATTAAAGAAATCCATTTATGGATTGAGATTGAAACAAACTTCTAGAGCATGGAACACTTATTTTGACGCATCGATTAAAACCTTCGATTTTAATCAATGTGAAAATGAGTCTTGTGTCTATAAGAAGTGGAATGGAGATAAAGTTACATTTTTGGTTTTGTATGTAGATGATATTTTGCTCACAGGAAATAATGTGAGCATGTTGAATTCAGTAAACAAATGGTTGTCCTCACGTTTCGATATGAAGGACTTGGTACATGCAGCACATATCCTTTGGATCAAGCTTATGCGAGATCTCAAGCAGTGGACATTAGGCTTGTCCCAAGCACTTTATATTGATATTATTCTCACCAGATTTAGCATGCAAGATTCCAAGAAAGGCTTTCTCCCTTTTAGACATGGAATCTCTCTATCGAAAGATCAGTCCACAAAAGCGACTGATGAGATAGAAAAAATGAAGGCAGTCACTTATGCTTCTGCTGTAGGGAGCCTCATGTATGCTATGCTATGTACTAGACCTGATATCTGCTTTGCAGTTGGCATGGTTAGTAGATTTTAGTCTAACCCTGAACGAGAACACTGGACTGCTGTTAAGCATATAATCAAGTACTTGAAAAGGACTAGGGATTATATGTTGGTGTATCACTCAGGTGATCTTGCACCCATTGGCTATACTGATTCAGATTTCCAGTTAGATAGAGACTCTAGAAAATCTATCTCAGAATATGTTTTTACCTTAGGAGGTGGAGCCATAAGTTGGAGGAGTATCAAGAAATCATGTGTTGCTGATTCCACCATGGAAGTCGAATAGGTGGCTGCATCTGAGGCAGCTAAAGAGGCTCTTTAGCTCAGGAACTTTCTAAAAGAGCTTAATGTAGTTCCTTCGGTTCAAGCACCGATTGTACTTTATTATGACAATAGTGGTGCAGTTGCAAACTCGAAGGAACCAAGAAGCCATAAAAGGAGTAAACATATTGAGCGTAAATATCACTTAATTTGGGATATAACTCAAAGAGGTGACGCAAGAGTGTTGAAGATTGCGTTAGAGGACAATTTGGTAGACCCGTTTACGAAGAGCTTGACACGGAAGAATTTTGACAAGCATGTAGAAGGAATGGGTGTTAGAGTAATAGACGCAAGGTTATGAGTCTAAGTGGGAGATTGTTGGGATATACTATTAACCACGCGGTTTAGACATAGTATTTTATTTTATTCTTTATGGAACAATTATATATTTAATTTATTCAACAATAAATTACTATTTTAAATAGATCATTTGTTACATGCGTGTCCTTTTAGTTATGTAGTAGACAATTTAGTGTATGGAGTCTTAGCTCATGCACGGAAGATTAAATTGTTGGTTCTCATAATTAATAAATTTTGTTCACAATCAAAGATATTATTGGACAAAATATCTTGATGATTGTAGCACAAGATTATAGTATAATTTGTCTTGATTATGGGAGTGGTTTTACTCTGACTTCTTGTGCTAGTATACTCAGTGTATATTGAACGGACCAAGTAGAGAAAAGACGTTTTTGTACTGAATATATAAAAAAATTTCTCTAATTCATTAAATGAGCTTATACTCCTAATCTTGATATAATTATTATGATCAATGTAATTTGTTTATTGTTTTGATTTATCAAAAGGTACGACTCTATTCCGAGTTAGTGTATGCCTAATAGATTGGACAATAACGAATAACATTTGTGAATAATAATTAGTTGATAGAATCCTTGACTCGATTTTGAGTTTGATGATACCCCTTTATATAAGCTTATAAGTTTTCATGTGAAAACCCGGCCGGTGGATTTTGTATCCGTCACATGAAATAGTTTAAGCGGAATTGTAAAGGATTTAATTAGTTGATTAAATTAAATTCTCAGTGATTTAATTTGATTAACTGGTATTTGAAATCTTAACATGATGAGTTAAAATAAGTGTTATTGAATTTTCAAAATTCATACTGAGGAGTTTAATTGCAGTTTTTTAGTGAAATAAATTGCAATTAATTATAGTAAGAATTAATTCATGCTAATTTCTAATTAATGCTATAATTGGTAGCCTCTTATTATTTTTGTGGTCCCTGCTATACCTGGTAAAAACCTGGAAAAGACTTGGGTAAAAAGTGACTTGGGAGAAAAGTCATCTGTTAGAGTTAGAGTAGGATTCTACTTGTGCAAGTAGAATCCTGCACGTTTTTGGAAGACAATTTTCGGCCAAAAATAACTCTACTTAAGGAGGACGAATTTCACCTAGTTACTTACTTTCAGAGTTGTATTATTTTTGCCCACCCAAAAGTAAAATTGTCCAAGATTTTATTAGGCATATAGCAAAAGACGGCAGCCTTGGGTTCTTGCTGTTTGGAAGCTTTGTCCAACGATTTCAAGAGGTTAGTGCTTCTAATCTTGTGATTATAGCATTGTCTAGTTTACATGTATTAGATGTCTGGTTTGTTTGGTTGCTTCCGTTGGGCATGTTCTAACAGTTTTCACACATATTAAAGAATCCACCTTTTAGCATTAATTAATAATGTAATTGACCATATTAACCTTAATTTATTAATTGAAAATACAACAAAATACTCCTAAGTTATTTACTCTAAGGACAACTTTAAAAAAAAAGTTAATTTTTTTATATTTAAAAAATCAAACATTTTGGACCACTAAAAAAAGGTCGAAAAATCAAATTAAGTTGACCGGAGAAAGTAGATACTTTGGTCATATTGTTAATTATCGGTAAAGTAAATAAAAGCATTAAATTGTTTTATCAAAATCAATGCTATCTCATTTTAAGAATGCATAAATTTTTTCTTGTCGCAAAAAAAAAGAAAGCACGTCTGGAATTTCTCTATTAACAATTTCCTCAAAATTGATTGGATCTTGCATCTTAACCTTTTTAACCTTGTGCCTGTAATTTGTAAGCTCAGTGTCGTGGTGTTTTGTCATTTTTGAAAATTGGAAGTATTTTCTCACCCCAACGTGACAGGAGTGGTCGAATTTATTTTAAATGCCTTAAATAAATTATGTACTATTACAGTTAAATGAGCAAGAAACCAAATGGAGCATCCTCACTTGCTTATTCTAATTAACAGAGTACGATTAGCTTGGGGAAAAAAAAGACTTAGACAAGCTGGCAATAAAATATGCTTCTTCAAGTAAAAAATAACTACTGTAATAAAATCTAAAGGTGTAGTTACAATTTTTGAACGGCACATTTAGGGATTCTTTCCAATATTACACAAACCCCAAAGACTGACAAAGTTGGAAGAAAGCAATTTTCAGAAGAATGGGACAGTAACCTTAATTCAAGGGGCCGGGGTTAATAAAGCTTAATTCGTGTAAATTAATGTATCTTACTAATTTGACTTTATTGTACTGAATCTCAATGATTGCAGATTACTATAAACTAAACTTTACATTGTTTAGCTAAAGAGTGAATTCTATCATGGGAAGAAGAGCTGAGTGCAGGGGAATGAGGAACCCAATTAATGCTATTTTTGGCACCAACAACGAAAATAAGTGGGGGAAAAAAGAAGAACACTTTTATGTATAGCGTCCAAATACATTAACGATAACTGTGCCGTTAATGTATAGCGTTAAATAACTGTGCCGTTATTTAGGCACTATACTGCAAAATCTGACACTGACAGGTATAACGCCCATAAATTCGGCGCTATACCTATTTTAAAAACTCACTCGTCTTCTTCAAGACGGCTTTCTGTTTCTTCTTCTTCATTTTTTAATCTTCTTGTTCTTCTTCTTCTTTGGTCCCCCCCCCCCCCCTTCCTCTATACCCGCTGCCCACTTCATTTATTTAAAAAAAAATTGTGGGTCCCCTCGTCACACAAAAGGTGAAGAACGTAGGTCCCACTTTCGAGTAAAGTTTCGTATTATTGTGGATTCTCACTCCCAGGGTTAAATTTTCAATCGATTTGCTTTCCGAAAACTTTAAATCGAGGTATTTCGGTTTATTTTATATTGAAACTTTTATAATAATGCATATTAGTTGATTTGTATGTATTATATTTCATTTTGTATTTTTTTTGCGAAACTAGTATGTTAAATTTATCCGGACTTAATATTAGTGTTGTATAAAAAATATAAATTTATCTGTTAATATCCGAATTTATATATATGTGTTTTCATGCCGTTTTAGATTATATTAGTGTTTTCGATTATTTTTTTGCGTAGTAAAATCTAGACCTTTTTAGCGTAGTAAAATGTTGACCTTTTTAGCGTAGTAAAATGTAGAGCATTGTAGCGTAGTAAAGTGTAATATTTTAGTGTAGAATTCCTTTAGTTTAAGTATCTTATACTGGTAGTGAAAAATGCAAACTTTGTACAATTAAGTTATTAATTGTACCAACACACGAAATTATAAAAATATTGAATTTGACACAGATAATAATTAGTGTTAGTTTGGTGTCACTAGGCTTCAAAATATCGAGCCCGGAACCCATAGGTATGTATATATATATATATATACAATTAAACAATTAAATAATTAAAAAAATTTGAATTTAAATTATAAAACAAACACACGAAATTATAAAAATATTGAATTTGACACAAATAACTATTAATGTTAGTTTGGTACCACTGGGCCTCAAAATATCGAGACCGGAACCCATAGGTATAGGTATATATATATATATATATATATATATATATATATATATATATATATATATATATATATATATATATATATATATATATATATATATATATATATATATAATTATAAATTTGACACACAACATTATAAAAAATATTGAATTTGACACACTTAATTATTAATGATACTTTGGTGCTACTGAGACTCAAATATCGAGTCTGGAACCCATATATATGTGTATATATATATATATAACTATAAATTTGACACACAACATTATAAAAAATATTGAATATGACACACTTAATTATTAATGATACTTTGGTACTACTGAGACTCAAATATCGAGCCTGGAACCCATAGGTATATATATATATGTGTGTGTGTGTGTGTGTGTATATATATATATATATATATATATATATATATATACACACATTGAATTTAAATTATAAAACAAACAGACAACATTATAAAAAATATTGAATTTGACACACATAATTATTAATGATAGTTTGGTGCCACTGGGACTCAAATATCGAGCCTGGAACCCATAGTATTGTATAACTCTAAAATTCTGTTTCTCAAAAAATTATTATTTAATTTACAGATTAAACATACAATTAATGTTGTTTTAATATACAGTTGACGACATGGACGCGCCCATACATCCCGACTCTCGATCGTTTGATCTATTAGTCCTACAGGGCCAGCATAGATCAGATTTTATATGGGACAGACAGTTACTGGCGCAGACTTTCCGTGCTAGGAGAGTGGATGACTTGTGGGACTTTTTGAGGGTTAGAGTTCTACATCCCCGCGTAGTCCAGTACCTGGAGGAGTTGGGATTTTATAGGATTGTAGAGATCGGTCGGATACAGCTCGACTGGGCTTTGATCACGACGTTGATTGAGCGGTGGCGACCGGAGACGCACACTTTCCACCTGCCCATCAGCGAGGCTACCATCACGCTGCAGGATGCTGAGGTTTTATATGGCCTGGCTGCTGATGGGTTGCCCGTTTTATTGCCTATGGCCATGATATATTATTCGCGAGTGGATTATTGGGGTATGCTGCACAGGCTCACGGGATTCATGCCACAGGACGACACTGTATCGTCTGGGGTCAGGCATATGCAGTTGACCCCTATTAGAGAGTACCTGGAGCAGATCCACGAGACTATCACCGCCGAGTCAGCGGAGGTGGATATTGTGCGATATACGAGGCTGTTGTTTCTTCTTCTATTTGGGGGAGGGTCTTGTTCCCGAACAATTCGGGGAACCTAGTGAGCCTCCCTTTTCTTCATCACATTGAGCGGTTTGAGGATACAGCCATTTACAGCTGGGGTGGTGTTGTCCTCGCATACCTGTACAGGAAGATGTGTCGGGCTTGCATGGGCACACAGAGAGTCGTTTGTGGCTTTCTACCGCTTCTACAGGTGACAACATATTCAAATAATATTTTCATTAGTTACAACTCCACCTAGTTAGAATTAATCTTATACCTTATGTCAACTTTGTATGTTAGGTTTGGGCCTGGGAGCGATTTCTGCAGTTTCAGCCACCTCTACCACAGCTACCTGTTAATGTAGCACCTCTGTTTCTCCCTCTAGCCAGGAGGTGGGTTCTCCGCCGTACACTTGCACGAGAGTATGATGCCCATCATAATCTCCCCCTCTGCAGGGATGTGTTGGATCTGTTGGATGGCGCACATGTGAATATCTACCTAAACTTAATTGGTATAGATTAACTTAGTGTTGCACATACTCACGATTTGTGTTCTTATTTGATAGTTCATCTGGACGCCGTACAACGAGGAGTTGATCAGTACCCTTCCAGTTTATTGCTCGTCCGACCGACATATTTGGATGACTTCTGTCCCGCTCATATGCCTCGATATTGTCGAGCATCATGCCTCCGAGCAGGTGCTTCTTCAGTTTGGCATGTCGCAGTCTATACCGAGGCAGCCTGTCTGGCATGCTCTACATTATCAGAGGGATGATCGGTCCAGGACGGACGACACATTTATGGCATGGCTTAATGAGCAGATGGGTATTTAGGACATGCGAGATGAGTTGAGCCCACCTACGCAGATGCAGGAGGTTCCTATTCAGGATTATATGGCATGGTACCGCCTTGTTGACTTTTTATCGGGAACCCCATTCATCCGGCACACGGTCGGTACGTCCCATACGCCGGGAGACACGAGGCCCTGGTATGTTTTCTGTCATTATTAATTATATACATGTAACTTAGTGCCACATATGTAGTTTATATTTTTTACTTTGTGCAGGCGATTGGATTGCATACCGTGTATCAGATGGGACTGCAGATGCAGAGTCATGTCCACGATCCTGTGGCCATGAAGGATTATAGTCATCAATTCATGGATGTGGATGCCCGGACACTGCATCGAGCCCGATCAGATCAACGTTTGGCACACGAGCCTGATTATGTGGACCCAGCACAGTACGAGCAAGGTCGTGGTGTCTTACGAGCTGGTGGTGCCCGACGAGATGGTGGTGCCCGATGAGGCCAGGGTGTCGGACGACGTGGGCATGGGCGGAGAGGAGGTGGTCCCCAGCAAGGGGGAGTTGAGGCTCTTGCTGATGATGTTGTTGCTGCTATGGCAGGTGGCATGCATGAGATAGACATGCCAATGCATCTCACCCCAGGGACATCGCAGGTGACCCCGTCGGGTCAATTATTTATCACGGGCACGGGTATTCCAGGACAGGATTGGGGTAGATACTTCCCAGGCCCGTCTACTAGTTATGGGGATCGACCGAGCAGAGATTTGCATAGTGGGCGCCGTCTGAGTTATGGTTCCTCATCACATGCGCATGTATGAGTTTATTAGTATTGAATTTGAATTTTTTTTACTTGTAACTTATTTATTTTCTTTAACTTTATTAATTTCATTTTTAAGGCTTCATGGGATGCTGACTTGGCTACGACATATGATTACCTTCAGGAGACAGCCGAGATCATGGTAAGATAGTTTAAATTGTTGTGAATTGTTATGTACTTTTCTATACTGAGCTTTCTATTCTTATGTAGCCTTCTACTGGACCGGCGACATCTTATATCGATCCTGACAGCACCGCTGATACATGTCATCAAGCGCCGCATCCGGCTATAAGGAGACGAATTGATGATGATGATCCCGATAGAGTAACCGGGCGGGATGGGATGCGCCTCAGGCCAGCGGCTGCGTTGAGACATACCGGATGCGGGACACATTGATTCGGCCTTCCTTTTTTTTTTTGTATTTGAGACAAACAAGGAAAACATTACAAGGAAAACATTACTACAGCACAAACACAAACATAGCAGGCCAATATAATAATAATACATGATATGGGAAAAATACACTAAACACATACATGTCAATGTTTATCCCCAGCCGCCCTTTATTCTCCGCTCCAACCACTTAAATTGTTCTTCCAGTTTTTCTTTTTCTTCTTCTACCTCTTTCAGTTTCGTCTTCACCTCCGCAAGTTCCCGTTTATATTATTTTTTACGTTCCTTTTGGGCTTAAAAATTCCATTGGAATTTTATTTTTTCTTCTTCTACCTCCTTCAGTTTCGCCTTCAACTCTGCAATCTCTATTGTACTTCCTCTTTCATGTTCCAATTGTCTTAAATACAAATTATGAAGATGCTACAAAGATTCTTTGTAGCATTCCTGATAACATGGTTCATAAACCCATTCCTCAAAATCGCAAATAGGTTCGTCGAGAACCTTGTAAAATTGGTTCACACAGTGCCAGTAGCGGCGTCCAACTTCACCACCGTCCTAAAAAGATTGCATCATGCATCTTTTTCCACACTTGCACCTTGGTGTGCGAAGAGGTTGAGACA
>MDKI01161463.1:0-29200 GCA_005239505.1 Nicotiana paniculata | reverse complement strand
AACACTCACCCAAAGCCTAAGGATCATTAATATACGATTCTTACTTGATTTCATAGCAGATTCGCGGGAAAATTCTCAAATTATCACAAGTTCTAGGTTACTACCCAATTCTTGATTTTTCACTAATTTAGGTAGTTAATTACGCTAGAAATCCATGCATGAAGCTAAGATTAGAGTAGATTTTACTTACCTTAAATGACCAGGTCGATAGCCCCTCAACAATGGTGGAAATCACCCCAAGGAAGAAGAATAAGATGAGAAAATGTGTTAAGACCCGTGTATAAAACACACTGTCTGGAGAGTGTTTTCGCACTGCGGAGTGGAGACCGCACCTGTGGCTCCGCTCCTACGGAACTTTGTCCGCACCTGCGAGAATTGGCCAGACCACTGGGGGTCGCACCTGCTATGCTGGGGACCGCAGGAGCAGTCTCGCACCTGCGACTGGGCAACCGCACCTGCGGTCACACCAGAGCAGGTGCACCAATAGCTATTTTAGCTGGTTTTTAGCCTCGTTAAGTTCCCGGGAGGCACCTGGGCCCACCCAAGTCCTAGTCCAAATATACCAACGAGTCCCAAATCATAATACGTACTCGCTCGAGCCTTGGAACACCCAAAATAACGCTAAAACTCAAAACCACACCTCCAAACCCCAAGAACAAAACTTAGGAACTTTAAGTTTTCTAGACTTCGCTAACAACGCGCCGAACGGACCTATACAACTCGGAATGACACCAAATTTTGCAGGCAAGTCATAATTAACATAACGAAACTATTCCCGGTCTCAGAATTCTGTTCGGACCTTAATAACACAAAAACACGTCCCAAACCAAAATAGGAACTTAAGGAACTTCTTATTTTAATATTGGGCGCCGAAATGCCCCGGGGTCATCAGAAACCCATTCCGAACATACGCCCAGGTCCAAAATCATCACTCGAAGCTACCAGAATCGACGAAACTGGATTCCGAGGTCGTTTACCCAAAATGTTGACCAAAGTCAAACTTGGCCTTAAAGGCCAACCTTAAGGAACCAATTGTTCCTATAGCACTCTAAACACCTCCGAATACCCGACCACCAGTGCCCGCAAGTCATAAATCATAAAAAGCCGTTATGGGAAGTTTCATTTAGAGGAACGGGGTCCGATAACGCAAAATGACCGGTCGGGTCGTTACACATTCACTATGGGTTTTAACTCGAGGAGCTTTGACGCCTCCCCAATGTTGAAGGAAAACCAGCTCGAGTTTCAAGCGACCATACAGACAGATGACCATAACCGCTATGAATCAAAGATAAGGATAGAAGATGATCATCTCAGGTTCCCGACATCAACCAATGGGCAGGATCAAAATCAGAACCAGGACAAATTCAATGGTGACTTTGATGTAGACCGTCGATCTTATAAAGGCCATTCTTGCCTTATGAGAGAGCCGAGGGATGCGACAACAAAGGGTTCCGATCCTCAGATAGGTTCGCTCCCGATAGAAGAAATGACCGCGGCCGGAGAAACATTTCGCTACAAGAAAAAGAGGTACCGAGGACCCGAGACTACTCATATCCCAGGATGTTAGATTATAATTTCAACATCAGCATAGTGAAGCTGGTATCAACAATGAGAAAAATCAAAGAAGCACGATTCCCAAGGCCAATCTGATCTAGTCCCAGCCATAGGGAACCTAACTTATGGTGCGAGTATCATGGGACTCATGACCACAAAACTTGGGACTGCAGGCATCTGCGCGATGAGATCGCAACGCTTTTGAAGAACGACAATCTCAGGGAATTCTTGAGCGACCAAGCCAAGAACAATTATGGTTGTGGTCGACATAACGAGGAATCCTCGAAGATAGGAGAAGACTCTCCTCGTTTGACTGTCAACATTATATTTGGAGGGAATGAAATCAATGGTGTAACCTTCTCGATGGCTAAGAAGAAACAATTATTGGTGACCCACAACAAGAGACTTTGGGAAGTCGCCGAAGACTTCATTACCTTCACGGAGGAAGACGCAATGGACTTCTTCTGCTGCATAACTGTCATGACCCAAATTCCTAACCCACGGGATCGTGATGGCGCCTAACACAATAATTACTTGGCAAGCCAATGTTAGAAATTTAATCAACCATTTTCCTTTGAATAATTACTTAAACACAATGAGATAATTTAAAAATGAATACTAATAAAGGTCAATAATAAGTCAAACCACGAACTAAATATATAACAAGAAAACTACCCCAGGGTCTGGTGTCACAATTCACGAACTACTAAGAATACTTTAAATAATGGGCTGAAAAAATATACTATGTTCTGAAAGAAATAAAACAGCGTCTATAACGTAAAGAGAAGACTCCAGGAATCTGCGGACGCCAGCATATCTACCTCGTGTCTCCGAGCGAAAATGTGCAGCTACTAAGATCTCCTAACTCTGGCTGGTACCTGAATCTTCACAAAAGAGTGCAGAGTGTAGTATCAGTACAACCGACCCCATGTACTGAGTAAGTGTCGAGCCTAACCTCGACGAAGAAGTGACGAGGCTACAACGAGGCATTAACAACAAAACTTGTGAACAATAAATATAATAAATCAAGGAAGAAATAATAATAATAAACTCGATAACCAGTAACTTGAAACAGTAAATAAAAATAACTCGGATAACTCTTTTCAGATATCAACTGTAATCAACTCCTCAAATTTTCCAAGTTCCAATTTAAATCACAGAAAAAAAAGACCAGAGTATGAAATTTTTTTTAATAAAACCGAAGTTTTCCAAATCCTTATTTTTGAAAATCAATAAAACAAATATATTCTCCCTTATCGCTCCTTGTTGCGGCGCGAAATCCGCTCCCACTTGTCCACCCTTATTGCTCCTCCCTATATATATATCGCCCTTATTCTCCTGTTACGGCGTGCAACCCGATCCCACTTGTCCACCCTTATCACTCCTTGTTGCGGCATGCAACCCGCTCCCACCAGACATATCATATCAGTTTATTTATGAAAAACTTTCACAACTCAGGCCAAGCCTTTCACAAAATTTTTGTATCAACAATTGTAAACAAAAACTATAAAACTCATAAACTTCATCAATTATCATTTCACAACAAAATCAACCGGAAATTATATTCATATCGTAACACTGACATCCAGCTCAATCCTTATGTAACATAACAAAACCAAGAGAACAACCAACACTTCCAAAATACTTGAAGCAATACTTAACAATAAATTAACGAATCCGAATAGACATATAAACCTCAATGATAATGAAACAATTAAGCCCGAAAGCAAATAAATGGAAACGGGGAAGGGACCATGTTCAACAATAATTTAGTGGTGCATAGATACTCGTCACCTCACCTATACACCACACACATGCAAATTTACATAGCATTTAAGAGGGGATTCCTATTCCCTCAAGTCAAGGTTAAACCAAACACTTACCTTAAATTTGCAGGACACTCACTGCTCAATTACCGCTTTTCCTTTCGAATTTGCTTCTAATCCGCTCAAATCTAATCATAATTAGTTTAATATCATTAATTTATGCTAAAGGAACTAAATTTACTGAAAAATTATTATTTTCCTAAGTTTTCTAAAAAAAAGTTAAAACCCGACCCCTGGCCCGCCTGGTCCAAACTCGAAGTTCGGACCAAATTTCGTTTACCCATTCACCCCCGAGCCCTAATATGCAATTAGTTTCGAAATCCGGCCCCAATTCGAAGTCAAAATTCCCTAATTCTACCCAAACCCTCAATTTTTACCATGAAAATTCTTGATTTTGGATTGAAAAGTGGTGAAAAACATTGGGTAATTGAAAGACAAAAGTTTAGGATTGCTTACCAACACCTTGGGGATGAATTTTTGTGAAGAAAATTGCCTCTAGGTCTTTGTAGTTCGAAAATTGGTAAAAAATAGGTTCTGCCCGTTTTAAAACTGGTTTTTATATGACTGGGCAGGCCTTCATCGCGTTCGCGATGGGTCAGGCCCAATGGCCTTCGAGTTCGTGAAGCTCTGCTTCCATTGTTCATCGCATTCGAGACCATGTGGGCGCGTTCACATTAGAGTAATCGGACCCCTTTTCCCCAGGCCCACTTAACACATCGCGTTCGCGTGGCCTGGACGCGTTCGCTAAGCTTTAGCCCACCAGTGCTCCGCATTCGCGTCCGGAGCTCCACGTTCGCATATCACAAAAATGGCCCCAATGCACTTTACTCTACGCATTCGCGAGTGAAGCAACGCGAACGCGAAGAGCAATTTACCTGCGCACCAGAAACAACAAAACAACAGTTCTTCTTAACTGTAAAACATCCCGTAGCCTATCCAATACTCACCCGAGCCCTCGGGGCTCCAAACCAAACATGCACGCAAGTCTAAAAACATCATACGAACTTGCTTGTGCGATCAAATCATGAAAGTAACATCTAAAAATATGAATTTAACCTCAAAACTCATCATTTTTCTCAAGAACACTTAACTTTCATTATTTCTCAACCGGACGTCCGAATCACGTCATATTAATTCCGATTCTTACCAAATTTCACAAATAGGACTTAAATATCATAACTAACCTGTATCGGGATCCGGAACCAAAATACGGGCCCAATACCAATGAGTTCAAACATTAATTCATTTATTTATTTCCTTAAAAATCCAGCATAATTTTCTTCCAAAAATTGATTTCTAAAGCTAGGCACCTCGGAATTCAATTCCGGGCATACGCCCAAGTCCCATATTTTACTGCGGACCTCCTGGGATCGTCGGAACATGGATCCGGGTCCGTTCACTTAAAATGTTGAACCAAGTCAACTAAAACCAAATTTTAAATTCCAAAAATTATTATTTCTCACATTTTCACATAAAAGCTTTCTGGTTTCATGCCTGGACTGCGCATGCAAATCGAGGTAAATCAAATTAATATTTTTAAGGCTAGTGAGCCTGGAATGGCGTCTTAATTTATGATATGACCCTTTGGGTCATCATAATCTCCACCTCTAAAACAAACGTTCATCCTAGAGCGAACATAGAAAATTACCTAAACCTGCAAACAAGTGGGGATATCTACTCTGCATGTCTGACTCGGACTCCAAGTAGCTGTCTTAACATGCTGACCCCTCCACTGCACTCAAACTGAAGGGTAACTCTTTGATCTCAACTGACGAACCTGTCGGTCTAGAATAGCTACCGGCTCCTCCTCGTAAGTCAAATCTTTGTCCAATTGGATAGAGCTGATATCTAACACGTGGGACAGGTCACCATGATATTTCTGGAGCATAATACATGAAATACCGGATGAACTGAGGATAACCCTGGAGGCAACGCAAGTCTATAAGCTACCTCCCCCACTTTATCAAGAATCTCAAATGGTTCGATATACCTAGGGCTCAACTTTGCCTTCATGGGCGATACCCGAAGTAATACTCTCTCTCCAACCATGAATGCCACATCCCGAATCTTACGATCGATGTAACTCTTTTGCGTAGACTGAGCTGCACGAAGTTGATCCTGTATAATCTTGACCTTATCTAAGGCTTCTTGAACTAAGTCTGTACCCAATAACCGAGCCTCTCCTGGCTCAAACCACCCAACTGGCTATCTACAACGTCTACCATATAATGCCTCATAAGGAGCCATCTGAATGCTCGACTGATAACTATTATTGTAGGAAAACTCCGCTAACGGCAAGAATTGTTCCCAAGAACTTCCAAAGTCAATAACACAAGCGCAGAGCATATCCTCTAGAATATGAATAGTATGCTCGGACTGCCCGTCCGTCAGAGGATGAAATGTTGTGCTCAACTCAACTCGGGTACTCAACTCTCGTTGAACTGCCCTCCAAAAGTGCGAGGTAAACTGTGTACCTCGATCAGAAATGATAGACACGGGTACACCATGAAGGTGAACAATCTCTCGAACATATATCTCTACCAACCGCTCCGAAGTGTAAGTATTTGCCACTGGAAGGAAATATGCTGATTTAGTCAACCTATCCACAATAACCCAAATGACGTCGAACTTCCTCTGAGTCTGTGGGAGTCCAACAACGAAGTCCATAGTGATATGCTCCCACTTCCACTCAGGAATCTCTATCTGCTGAAGTAAACCACCGGGTCTCTGATGCTCATATTTCACCTATTGGAAATTCAAACAACGAGCCACATAAGCAACAATATCATTTTTCATCCTTCGCCACCAGTAGTGCTGCCGCAGGTCTTGGTATATCTTGGCAGCACCCGGGTGAATAGAATACTTAAAACTGTGAGCTTCTTCAAGAATTGACACACTAAGGCCATCAACATTAGGCACATATATACGACCATGCATCCTCAAAACACCACCATCTCCAACTGTAACCTTCTTGGCACCACCGTGCCGAACGGTGTCCCTAAGGACCATCAAATGTGGTCATCATCCTGCCGATATATGATATGCTTGAATAAGGAAGACCGAGCAACTGTACAAGCTAGAACATGGCTGGGCAAAATATACAACCTCATGAATTGATTAGCCAAAGTTTGAATATCTGAAGCTAACGGTCTCTCACCAACTGGAATACATGCAAGGCTGCCCATACTTATTGCCTTCCTACTCAATGCATCGGCCACCACATTGGCCTTCCCCAGATGATACAATATAGTGACGTCATAATCTTTCAATAACTCTAACCATCTCCTCTGTCTCAAATTAAGATCCTTTTGCTTGAACAAGTACCGGAGGCTACGATGAACCGTGTAAACCTCACATGGCACGCCATAAAGATAGTGCCTCCATATTTTCAACGCATGAACAATGGCTGCCAACTCTAAGTCATGGACAAGATAATTCTTCTCATGAATCTTTAAATGCCAAGACGCATATGCTATCACCCTGCCCTATTACATCAATACCGCTCCCAACCCAACATGGGAAGCATCATAATATACCGTGAAAGATCCTGAACCTGAGGGTAACACCAATACCGGTGCTGAAGTCAAAACCGTCTTGAGCTTCTAGAAGCTCGCCTCACACTCATCCGACCATTTAAATGGGGCACCCTTATGAGTTAATCTCGTCATCGGGGCTACTATAGATGAGAACCCCTCCACAAAATGATGGTAGTATCCCACCGAACCCAAGAAGCTCCTGATTTCTGTGGCTGAAGTGGGTCTAGGCTAGTTCTTGACTGCCTCTATCTTCTTAGAATCTACCTAAATACACTCTGCTGATACGACGTGACCTAAGAAAGCTACTGAATCTAACTAGAATTCACACTTTGAAAATTTTGCATACAACTGATTATCCCTCAAAGTATGGAGTGTTATACGGAGGTGCTGCTCATGCTCCTCCTGGCTGCGGGAGTATATAAGAATATTTCCAATGAACACAATTACGAAGGAATCCAGATAAGGCTTGAAAACTCGATTCATCAAATCATAAACGTTGCTGGGCATTAGTCAAGCCAAAAGACATCACTAAAAATTCATAGTGTCCATACCTTGTCCGAAAGGCTGCTTTAGGAACATCGGATGCCCTAATATTCAACTGATGGTAGCCCGATCTCAGATCAATTTTTGAAAACACACTGGCACCCTGAAGCTGATCAAACAAATCATCAATTCTTGACAATGGATACTTATTTTTGATAGTAACTTTATTCAACTGCCGGTAATCTATACACATTCTCATTGATCCATCCTTCTTCTTTACAAACAAAACGGGTGCACCCCAGGGCGAGACACTAGGCCTGGCGAGACCCTTATCAAGCAGGTATTGCAACTGATTTTTCAATTCTTTCAATTCTGGTGGGGCCATCCGGTATGGAGGAATAGAAATGGGCTTAGTGCCCGGAGAAACATCAATACAAAAATCGATATCCCTGTCGGGTGGCATCCCTGGCAGGTCTGCAGGGAAACACTTCGGGAAACTCCTGAACAATAGGCACTAACTCTATTGAAGAAACCTCAGCATCAGAATCACGGATATGAGCCAAATAAGACAAACATCCCTTTTCAACCATGCGACGAGCCTTGGCATAAGAAATCACTCTGTTGGGAGAATGACCAGGAGTCCCTTTCCATTCTAATCAAGGCAATCCTGGCAAGGATAAAGTAATTGTCTTGGCGTGACAGTCCAATATGGCATAATAAGGTGAAAACCAATCCATGCCCAAAATGACATCAAAATCGACCATGTCAAGAAGCAACAAGTCTACACTAGTTTCAAGACCCTCAATAATGACTATGCACGAATGATATACACGATCTACAATAATAGCATCCCCCACCGGTGTAGACACGTAAACCGGGACACTCAAAGAATCGTGGGTCACAATCAAATACGAGGCAAAATAGGATGACACATAAGAATAAGTAGACCCCAGATTAAACAAAACTGAAGCATCTTTATTGCAAACTGAAATGGTACCTGTGATAATGGCATTGGAGGACTCCGCCTCGGGTCTGGCTGGAAATGCATACAATCGGGGCGGGGCCCTATCACCCTGAACCATGTCTCTGGGACGACCTCTGACAAGTGAACATCCACCTCTAGCGGACTGGCCTCCATCTCTAACATTCTGACCTCTACCTCTGACTACCTGAACCCTACCCCTCGTTGGTTGGGCAGGTGGTGCTGCAGCTGGTGTCGGAACTATAGCACGAGAATTCTGGTACTGAGGCTGATTACCCAAAAATTTCAGACAAGATCTCTAAATGTGCCTATACTCACCACACTCATAACACCCATCCTGATGTTGAGGCTGACCCTGACGAACCGGCTGACCAATATAATAACTTTGAAGAGGAGGTGCTCTGATAGGGGCTGACTAATCAGAATAAGGAAAGTAAGAGCCACGACCACCTGAGGCACCACGGGACGTCTGAAGTGCTTAATTAAATGGCCTGGAAGAATGGCCTCTACCTTGAGTACCTCTGCCTCCAGATGAGGCACCGCTAAATCCACTGGAATGGCGAGGCCTCTTGTCTGACCCCTGACCTCCCATCCCGAGAACCATCTCAACTCTCCTAGACGCATTGGCCGCATCCTGAAATGAAATCTCAGTCCCTGTCTCCTTGGCCATCTGCAATCTGATGGGCTGAGCAAGGCCCTCAATAAACCTCATAACCCTCTCTCTCTCTCTCTGTGGGAAATAAAAGAATAGCATGCTGAGCCAAATCCACAAAATGATTCTCATATTGGATAACTGTCATGCCCCCCTGCTGAAGACGCTCAAACTGACGACGCTTCTCTTCTCTAGTAGTAATCGGAAAAAATTTCTCCAAAAAGAGGTGAGAAAACTGATCCCAAGTCAAAGCAGGTGACCCAGAAGGTCTAGTCAACAAATAATCCGTCCACCATTTCTTGGCGGAACCAGTCATCTGAAACGCAGCGAAGTCGACCCCATTGGTCTCCAAAATACCCATATTACGAAGAACCTCATAACAGCTGCCTAGATATTCCTGAGGATACTCTGAAGTAGCACCACTGAAGTGAAATGGAAAATCTTGATAAACCTGTCCAATCTCCACAAAGCATCGGAAGTCATAGTTGCCCCTTCAGCAATCGGGGCTGCAGAACTGTCTGAACTACCCCAACTGGGTTGGCTGTTGGGGTCTGGATCTGAGGAGTAGTCTGATTAGGAGTGTGGGTAACAGGAGTCTGAACCCCTTCTCCGGCTTGAGATACGGCTGCTGCAATAGGGAGTGCGCCAGCCTGGGCTACACTCTTCATAAGCCCCACTAATCAGACCAAAGCATCCTAAAGCACCGGGGTAGCAATAAACCCCTCTGGGACCTGAGATGGTCCAGCTGGAACGGTCTGAGCTGGAGCCTCCCCATCAATCTCAATTTGGGGCTCCGCAGCTGGCGCTGCAGTATGAGCAACGAGCTGAATCCTACCCCTGCCTCGGCCTCTGCCCCTAACAGGAGTTGCTGCTGCTGGAAGACCGGATTGTTGGTCAGCGGAAGAAGAAGCACGTGTTCTCGCCATCTACGAGAGAGTAGAAGATTTCAATCAGTATTTGAGATACCAAGAATCGCACGAAAGAGTAGAAATAAAAACTGAGTTTGTTCCTAACTTCAAAGCCTCTGAGAGATAAGTACGGACGTCTCCATACCAAACCCTCAGACTCTATCAAGCTTGTTAGTGAATTTTGAGACTTATGCAACCTAGTGCTCTGATACCAACTTGTCACGACCCAACTTCCCAACCCACGGGATCGTGATGGAGCCTAACACAATACTTTCTAGGCAAGCCAATGTTAGAAATTTAACTAACCATCTTCCTTTGAATATTAACTTAAACACAGTGAGACAATTTAAAAATTAATAATAATAAAGATCAATAATAAGCCGAACCACGAACTAAATATATAACTAGAAAACTAACCCATGGTCTGGTGTCACAATTCACGAACTACTAAGAATACTGCAAATAATGGGCTGAAAAAATATATCTCTGTTCTGAAAAAAATAAAACAGCGTCTATAACGTAAAGAAAAGACTCCAGGAATGTGCGGACACCAGCAGATCTACCTCGTGTCTACGAACGAAAATGCGCAACTACTAAGATCTCCTAACATTGGCCGGTACCTGGATCTGCACAAAAGAGTACAGAGTGTAGTATCAGTACAACCGACCCCATGTACTGAGTAAGTGTCGAGCCTAACCTCGACGAAGTAGTGACGAGGCTACGGTGGGGCATTAACAACAAAACCTCTGAACAATATATATAATAAATCAAGGAAGAAATAATAATAATAAACTCGATAACTAGTAACTTGCAACAGTAAATAAAAATAACTCGGATAACTCTTTTCAGATATTAACTGTAATCAACTCCTTAAATTTTCCAACTTCCAATTTAAATCATAGAAAAAAAATAAGAGTATGAAAACCTTTTAATAAAATCGGAGTTTTCCAAATCCTTATTTTTGAAAATCAATAAAACATAAATATTCTCCCTTATCGTTCCTTGTTGCGGCGCGCAACCCGCTCCCACCTGTCGACCCTTATTGCTCCTCCCTATATATATATCACCCTTATTTCTCCTGTTGTGGCGTGCAACCCAATCCCACCTGTCCACCCTTATTACTCCTTGTTGCAGCGTGCAACCCGCTCCCACCAGACATATCATACCAGTTTATTTGTGAAAAACATTCACAACTCAGGCCAAGCCTTTCACAACATTTTTGTATCAACAATTGTAAACGGAAACTGTAAATCTCATAAACTTCATCAATTATCATTTCACAACGAAACCAACCGAAAATTATATTCATATCGTAACACTGACATCTAGCTCAATCCTTATGTAACATAACAAAACCAAGAGAATAACCAACACTTCCAAAATACGTGAATCAATACTTAACAATAAATTAACGAATCCAAATAGACATATAAACCTCAATGATCATGAAACAATTAAGCCCGTAAGCAAATAATTGGAAGCGGGGAAGGGACCATGTTCAACAATACTTTTTTGGTGCATAGATACTCTTCACCTCACATATACACCACACACATGCAAATTCACATAGCATTTAAGTGGGGATTCATATTCCCTCAAATCGGTTAAACCAAACACTTACCTCAAATTTGCAGGCCACTCACTGCTCAATTACCGGCTTTCCTTTCGAAGTTGCCTCTAACCCGCTCGAATCTAACCATAATTAGATTAATATCATTAATTTATGCTAAAGGAACTAACTTTACTGAAAAATCATTGTTTTCCTAACTTTTCTCAAAAAAAGTTAAAACCCGACCCCGGGCCCGCTTGGTCCAAACTCGGGGTCCGGACCAAATTCCATTTACCCATTCACCCCCCAGCCCGAATATGCAGTTAGTTTCGAAATCCGACCCCCATTTGAGGTCAAAATTTGATTTTTACAAAATTCCCTAATTCTACCAAAACCCTCAATTTTTACCATGAAAATTCTTGATTTTGGATTGAAAAGTGGTGAAAAACATTGGTTAATTGAAAGAGAAGAGTTTAGGATTGCTTACCAACACCTTGAGAATGAATTTGTGTGAAGAAAATTGCCTCTAGGTCTTTGTAGTCCGAAAATTGGTAAAAAATAGGTTCTGCCCGTTTTAAAAAATGGTTTTTATATGACTGGGTAGGCCTTCATCGCGTTCGCGATAGGCCTGCCGCGTTCGCGATGGGTCAGGCCCAATGGCCTTTGCGTTCGCATTGGATGGACCGCGTTCATGAAACTTTTCTTCCTTTGTTCATCGTGTTCGCGACCATGTGTTCGCGTTCACATAGAGTAATCGGCCCCTTTTCCCCAGGCCCACTTAACACATCGCATTCGCGTGGCCTGGACGCGTTTGCGAAGCTTTAGCCCACCGGTGCTCCGTGGTCGCATCTTGAGCTCTGCGTTCGCATAGCGCAAAAATGGCCACAGTTCACTTTACACTATGCGTTCGCGAGTGAAGCAACGCGAACGCGAAGAGCAATTTACCTGCGCACCAGAAACAACAAAACAACAGTTCTTCCTAAGTGTAAAACATCCTGTATCCTATCCAAAACTCACTCGAGCCCTCGGGGCTCCAAACCAAACATGAACGCAAGTTTAAAAACATCATACGGACTTGCTCTTGCGTTCAAATCATGAAAATAACATCTAAAAATATGAATTTAACCTCAAAACTCATCATTTTTTTCAAGAACACTTAACTTTCACTATTTCTCAACTGGACGTCCGAATCACGTCAAATAAATTTCGATTCTTACCAAATTTCACATATAGGACTTAAATATCATAACAAACCTGTACGGGGCTCTGGAACCAAAATACGGGCCCGATACCAATAAGTTCAAATATTAATTCATTTATTTATTTCCTTAAAAATCCAGCATAACATTTTTCTTCCAAAAATTGATTACTAAAGTCAGGGACCTCGGAATTCAATTCCGGGCATACGCCCAAGTCCCATATTTTACTGCAAACCTCCCGAGATCGTCAAAACACTTATCCGGGTCCTTTCACTCAAAATATTGAAACAAGTCAACTAAAACTAAATTTTAAATTCCAAAAATTATTATTTCTCACATTTTCACATAAAAGCCTTCATGTTTCACGCCTGGACTGTGCACGCAAATCGAGATAAATCAAATTAATTTTTTTAAGGCTAATGAGCCTGGAATGGAGCCTTAATTTATAGATGACCCTTTGGGTCATCACAATAACGACGCACTGGTTATTTCTCTTAATATTCCATATTTCAAGATTAAACATGTTTTGGTCGACCCAGGAAGCTCTGCTAACATCATTCAATTATGAGTGCTGGAACAAGATAAATTAACCAGAAATATTATTCTGGCAACAAATCTCCTCACCGGGTTCAACCTAGTAAGTGCGACAACTCGAGGAGAGATCCTGCAGCCCACGAATGTTGAAAGGGTTATGAAGACCACCTTATTTGAAGTGGTGGTTGGTGACATAGGCTACAACATAATTCTCAATAGACCATGGTTACACGAGATGAAGGCCGTACCATCAACATATCACCAACTGCTAAAATTCTTGACCCAGAGAGAATCAAGCAAATAAAATGAGATCAACCGGCAACAAGAGAAATGAACGAAGTGTCAATTTCCAGTAGTAAAGGGAAGGAACCCAACAAATAGCTATTATATGAACCAACTCCTACTCCTGAGCCGAGTGAAGATGATAAAGGCGAGGAGTCATCAAAATTCCACAAGTACCGAGATACTTTTAGGTACCGAAAGAGACAGACGCGACCAAATCCACGGCAAAAGAACTCGAACAAGTGGCTTTGTTTGAGGAATTCTTGGAGAAAAAATTTCACTTGGGAACAAGACTTAATCCCGAGCTCGGGTTAGGATTTATTAATTTCTTTAAAACTAGCGTTAATTGTTTCGCATGGTCGCACTCGCTTATGACAGGTGTCCCACTAGAGGTGGTCGTGCATAAGCTAATCCTGGACCCAAGCGTCCCTCCGATAAGGAAAAATAAATGCTCGATAGCCGAGGTCAGAAACAGATTTGTTAAGGAAGAGGCAACTTGATCTTGACAGTGGTTATATCCGGGAGGTAAAGTATCCTGAATGGCTAGCTAATTAATTTTTAGTTTCAAAAAAGAATAACAAGTTTCGAATCTATGTAGATTATAAATACTTGAATAAGGCGCTCCCTAAAGACTCGTTTCCCACTGCAAAACATTGATCAAATGGTTGGTGCAATGGCCGGGCACGAGTTAATGAGTTTCCTCGATTCCTATTCCGGGTACAATAAAATTAATATGAACCAAGAAGATCAGGAAAAACTTCGTTCATAATGAACTTTGGCACATATAGTGTGTGATGCCCTTCGGGCTTAAAAACGCTGGAGCCACTTATTAGAGGCTCGTGAACAAGATGTTCGAGAACCAAATATGTAAAATAATGGAAGTATACATAGATGACATGGTAGTAAAGTATTTGAATGCAGGTGATCATTTAAAACACCTCCAGGAAACCTGTGATATCCCGAGGAAGCACAACATGAAGCTCAAACCAGAAAAATGTGTGTTCGGGGTTGGCTCCGTTAAGTTCTTGGGTTTATTGATTTCACAAAATGGGGATCGAGGTAAATTCCGATAAGATCAAATCCATCTAGGACATCTCAGACAAGCTGACAAGCAAAAGAACTCCAAAGGCTAATCAGAAGATTGACCGCTCTAAGCAGGTTCATCTCCCAATCCACGGAAAAATATCATCACTTGTTCTCACTTCTGAAGAAGAAGAACAATTTCAAATGGACTCACGAATGTCAACGGACCTTAAACGACCTGAAACGTTATTTATCAAGTATCAAAATTTGGAGAAGGTGAACAGTTGTTAATATACCTGGCGGTATCGGAGGTAGCAGTAAGTGTTGTTCTAGTCTGAGAGGATGAAGGAACACAATTATCTATCTATTATGTTAGTAAAATTTTATCGGGAGTGCAGACTCGTTATCCGCACCTTGAAAAGTTATCCTTAGCTCCCATAGTCGCCTCTCGAAATCTTAGGCCCTATTTTTAGTGCCATCTGATAGTTGTTGTGAAAACCTTTCCCTTGAGGAATGTTCTTCACAAACCTGAGTTGTCATGTCAGTTGGCCAAATAGGCAGTTGAAATTAGCGAATTTGATATTGAGTACAAGCATAGGACTGCGATCAAATCACAAGCTTTGGTTGACTTTGTGGCCGATTTCAGTCCCGGGTTATAAACCTTGGCTACTAAGGAAGCGGAGATAGTGTCGGAGTCGACATCAAGAGTTTGGACCTTGTTCGCAGACGGAGCTTCTAATATGAAAGAGTCCAGGCTTGGGGTGGTCCTAATCATGCCTTCAGGGGAAATCCTGAGGCAGGTCATTAAAACTGTCCCATTAACTAACAATGAAGCCGAGTATGAGGCTTTGATTACAGGACTCGAACTGGCCCGGGGACTTCACTCCGAGGTCATAGAGATCAAATGTGATTCCCAACTGGTAGTAAACCAAGTATATAGGATTTTCGACACAAAGAAGGAATGCATGCAATAATATGTGATTAAAGTTCAAACTTTGCTTGCATAATTTAGGGAATGGTCGATCACACACATCCCGAGGGAAAAGAACGTAGAAGCAGATGCATTGGCCAATTTGGGGTCATCCACGGAGATGAAAGGATCCAACTCCGGCACTGTAGTTTAACTTATGTATTCGGTGATGGATATGAATGGATATTGTGAAGTAAATACAACCAACATAGTTCGGGACTAGAGGAATGAGTTCATCGATTATCTTCGACATGGAAAGTTGTCCGAAGATCCGAAGGCGTCTCGGACACTATGCATAAAATCTACTCACTACAGCCTCTTGGGTGGACAATTATATAGACAATCTTTCCAAGGCCCGTTAGCCCAATGTTTAGGAGCCTTGGAGGCGGACTACGTAATGAGAGAGGTCCATGAAGGAATTTGTGGGAACCATTCTGGCACAGATTCGTTGGTGTTAAAGCTGGTGATGGCAGGATACTACTACCCTCGTATGGAACAGGACGCAAAGGCGTTCGTTTAGAAATGTGACAAATGTCAGCAATGCATAATTGATACACCAACCGGCAGAACTCTTGCATTTGGCACTATCCCCATGAAATAAGGAATGGATATAGTTGGGTCGCTGTCGCCGGGTCCTGGAAAGGTAAGATTCCTTTTAATTTTAACTGATTACTCTACTAAATGGGTCGAATCATGTCTTTACCAAAATATATATGAGCGCAAAGTGGTCGACTTCCTGTGGGAAAACATAATTTGCTGCTTCAAAATTTCGAAGGAGATTGCCCATGATAACTTGAAAATTCTTGATGATCAGAAAATCAAAAGGATTACATCCTCACCATACCATCCGAGTGCTAATGGGCAGGTGGAATCGACCAATAACATGATTATTCAAAACCTCAAAAAGAGGTTAGAAGCGGCTAAATAAAAGTGGCCCAAAAAGTTGCGGGGCGTACCGGACGACGACAAAATTAAGAATGGGAGAGACACCTTTATCTCTCATATACGGTCGCGGAAGCTCTGATCCCGGTGGAAGTAGGAGAATTAACCTTATGGATCTTTCCAACAGATAAAGAAGGAAATAATGAGGCAATGCTGGTGAAAATGGAACTGCTCGATGAACTCATGAACTTGGATGTATTAGAAACAAAGGATGGAAAGATACTATAACCGGAGGGCCAATCTCCGCTACTTTAAAGTAGGAGACTTGGTTTTAAGGGAAGTGACTTAGAACACTCAAGAAATCAACGCTGGGAAGCTGGGTCCGACGTGGGAAGGCCCCTACCAGGTTTCAACTGTTACTGGTAAAGGATCATATAAGCTGGAGAATCAAGATGGAGTCAAATTTCTTAGCAAGTGGAACGTGACTCATATCAAAAGGTATCATTGCTGATGGATCCTGCCTATACTGAAAGTATATGCTGCACTCTTTTTCCCTTCGACCAATTTTTTGTACCAATCATATTTTTCTGGAAAGGTTTTTAATGAGGTAACAACGGAAAGCATACTACGAAGGAAGTGTCATCGCCAAAGTCAAGACCTTTAAATGACAAGGCATTGAAACAATAATCCACTACGGGATGGTTAAATAGTATTTGGCTCGATGGAAATTTCCTAGTGGGAAGTAAAGCTTGCCATCAAACCAACGGCTATTCAACCGTTCATAAGTGCTTTACCTAGCAGAGCAAGACTTCTAATGTTCCAATTTGCATACTTCGAATTCGAACACTAGGGGGAAATAGTTTTGGATAAGGCAACATGATTGCCACAAAAACCGGCACTACGAGACCCGAAAATATTAATATCTCATCGGGGTCGGGGACTGCACGACCATCCCCATAGGAACAAGTTGTATAAGTTAGCCACATGTATTGGCAATTTATTTTTTCAGAAAACGAATGCATATGTACTTTTGAAGATGGAAGGAAAAAAATAAAGTCCTTTTATTTTTATCTTGTTTCTTGTCCAATTGATTAGTTATTTTATCTTTTGAAAGTTAACAAAAAACATCAAATGCTTGTGCGGGAATGAACATGAGACGTCCACTTCAAGAGCACCACAAACATAAGAGGGCCCTCTCTTATGAAACCCTCATAGTAAAGGGTTGGTTCTGGAAGAGTTTATGTCTAGAACCCAAAAGCTATCAAACGAAAATACACCTCAAGCCTTATCTAATTTGGCGCAAAAAGAATAAACTTTGTGTGATACTTAAGCAAAAGTCTTATTTATTTATCAACATGTCAAACGACATAAGTATAAAATAACAAAGGAAAATAATAAACAGAAGAGGAAATCTAAACTTTATCACTACCAACAAAGGGGAGAGAGGCATCTACGCCTTCCCCCCTCCCCCAGAGAAGTGGGTGGATCTACCTCCGGTACAGGATCTTGGCCTTCATCATCATTCCCTTCAACTTCCTCCTCGATTCCTGAATACTCAGAACCAGTACTCGAAGAGTCAGTTGCATCAAGCTTAGCCAGGAGTCGTTCTCGAGCAGTTAACTCCAGTGATCATGCCTTGGCAATTGCATCATCAATATCAATCCTGCTTTGGCCTCCTCCAAGGTTTTTCTCCTCATATGATACATAACATATGTCGATTCAAACACAAGGGAATATTCTTAGAACTGGAGTTTTAACTTAAGCTAGTCAATCTTGGCCTAGAGACCATCTAGCTCGGACCTTGTGGCGCCAAGACTAAGATCAAGATCACAGATTGTAGATATGTGAACTCAATTTTGCTCCATGATCTTCTTAAACCTCTCTTCCATCCGAGCCTGCTTCTTCTCTGCAGCAGCAGCCTCTTCGACATTGGAGTTCAAGGTTGCCTCCAAATTATTCATTCGTTCAATGGAGGCAAACTCACGCTTGGCAGCAGCGATCATAGAATCTTGAACCTCAGCCCACTTAGCCCTAGTTCTTGAAACTGTACATTTAGTTGAGTGTCTTCTTGTATAAGGGCCATTACATCCTGCTCGTTTAGCTGCAACCGAGCCTCAAGCTCACTCGCCTCAGCAGCCTTTTCCTCCAGCACCGAGAAATGAGTAGTAAGTTGGTCCCTCTCAGCCAAAAAATGATTCCACTCGAACATAAGTTCTTCTTTATCAAGGATCAATATCTGAAGGCCCTAGGATGCAAGGAAGTTGGCCTCCAAAACGTATATCAAAGTCAGAAAACCTATTATAACAGATAAATAAAGAACAAGCAGTAAGAGAAAAAGTACGGTACCGTTGCCGGATTGTGAATGGCGTTTTCAACATGCATTCCCCATAAAGGGAGTGTATCTTCTTCTTATATTTATCAGAATCCAGTTTCTTCATATAGTTGGCGAGCTCCACCGGTTTGGACAGCAGATGGCACCCCTTCGAAATCGAGAGACTGGCATTCCTCCTTCCTCAGGGATTTGGAGAAGGGTTGAGTAATTTTGCCCCAAATTCCCGTGGTCGGGGGACTGAGGAGGAGAAGCACCCTCCTCCCGGGCATCTGCGGCCAGTAGAGAGTATACAATGGATGTTGGTGGTGTAGGAGCAACTGGTGTAGAGGGGTGTGAATTTGTTGGTGTTGTAGGTTGAGAAGAATTTTCAACATGGGCAATGCTGATTATAGGTTGCTCATTAACTGAAGGTAGAAAAGGCCCGAATCCTGAACTCTTTGGACCAAGAACAGCAACGGGGACATGACAACAGGATTTGACATTATCTACCAGATCCATCTCGCCCCATAGTGCTTGGGAATCTTCATCGGTAAGTTCTAAAAGCTCTCTCGATTGAGCATCTGGTTGAGATAATAAAGGTCGCTGTCTCCTTTGAAGGGAAGCCTTTTCATCTCTAGCTTCCCCATCATCTTCAATGACCATTGCGGTGACGACTGGCTCAGGTGTGGCCTTCTTTACCCAACCGAGGAAAAGTGTCTCCTTTTTGGTCGCTTGTTCTCTGTCGGGGGACTTCGAGAGGAAGTACCCCATAAGAAAAAGCGTCGAGGGCTTTTGTAGAAATTTCGCAGCCTCCGTAGGCACGACCAAAACCTTGACTTCAGGGCATGTAACAGACCACGAGAGTCCTGAATAAAACAAACGGATATGGTTAGTAAATTTTATTATGTACACACGGAGACGGAAGGTAGAAGGACTCGGTTTACCGTGGTTCTTGGCCTTCCATCGGTATTTAGGGGCCATCTCCTTCCACCGATGGGTTATTGGCGTGGTAATATCCAGAATCTTCTGAATCTATTGGTTTGGGCCTTCAACCCTTGGTGGTGTCCACCGAGTAGCCGAAATAAAGGAAATAAAAGTGTCAACAATGGCAGGGAACCGCTTTTTTACAGAGAAAGAGATGAGTAGATTACAAGTTTACGTGAACGGCTCCGTGATTCGGGAAAAGATAAAGTTGTGGCCTGGATGATATCCCTGGTAGAAATTATGACAAATTTCTCCATCCATCCATGGTCATTATCATCGTCTATGTTGGTAAGTAAGGCGTGGTGACCACGTTTACTAAATTTTATTACTCCCCCACTGAAGATTTTGGGCGAGTAGAGATTCATCATGGGTGCTAGGGTTAGGGTTTTCCCCTTCTCCTGAACAACTGGCGCAGACAAGCCATTGTTTGCCACACAGAAAAGCCTACTTGTGCAAAGAAGACCTGGTACCGGTGGCATAACTCCAAGATCACGAGGTCAAGTCCCCCACTCAAAGAAAATGTGCCCAAAGTGAAAGGGTACATATAGACATACGTAAAACCTTTCTTGGTGAAGGTAACCTACTCCGCCATGTCAGGAACAATGATGTTTAGGACTGGGCAGTTATAATCCTCCTTCACAGTAGGAATATAATAAGGGCGAATAGAAGAAGGATCCCTACTAACAGCCCCCAAGTTCGAGGATTCGTAGAAGGTAACTTCTCTTGGAAGTCATTAACGGTGCTCAAGTATTTGTGTATGATGGTGCTTATCGTAGGAGGATCAACATCAATATCAACCTTTTTATCTTCGCTTCTCGTCGGGCCTCCACCAAAGAGAAAATCAAAGTTCTTAAAAGATTCAGTAAAAGAAGCCATAATAATAAGAAATGATAGAGTTTTTTGAAGAAAATCGGAGAGAGATGAAAGCATAAGAAGATTAAGTGCAGAAAGAACTTATGAAATTTTAGAAGAGAAATAGGTAAAATGATGAGTTAAGTAAAGATATATACGGCTAAAATCGTGGTCATCATTGCCTCGAGAATCGAAAAAAAATTGATGAACTGTGGGGCAACATGTGTTCGGGGTATTAAATGCGAGAAGATGTGTGCCTTGTCAAGCGTCAAAGACTGTTCAGAAGGTTTTCAGAAGATTTTCTGCCAAGAAAGGGACCTTCACCAACTTCCCGGTGACACAAAGATATGCCACCAGAAAGCATGGGGATTATCTGTATAGGGTAAAATCGATTTATATTGAATAATCTAATGATAGCATGACATATGGAGCTAGAGACAAGAAGAATAAAAATCAAGTAAGAACCAAGACCGGGAACAATAACTACAATCAACATAGGATAGGCCTCGAATGGAGCATAATCAACGTGAGCGGTTTGAATGTTTGTCACCAGATGATATTTAATAAAGAATATTTCGTAGTATTAAACAAGCAGTCTTTACAGAGAACTTTTGCATTCATGGCATGCCGTTACATATTCATCAATGGTCTTAATTATTGACATTTAAGAGGGGCTTGATCCTAGGATATTGTTTCCTATGTATAGGTTTAAATAGTAGTTTCAACAACCATTGTAGAGGGACGCAATATTTGGCAAAACTTATGCTACATTCTATTCTCAAGCTAAATACAACTTTACTTTCTGTTTTATATTGCTCTTACGGAAGCATCCCTCCCGGATCCAAGCCTGCCATATCCTTTGATTTCAACGCTAAGTCTTATTTTAATCCAATTTATTTATCGTTTTGGATCAAATCAATTCGCTTGTATAAACCACGTAATAAATTTAACTATAACATTTTACGGATAAAGAGTTTACACTTTACACGCACAAGGAACTACATCACTAATTGAGAAAAATGCATTTATAGCCCATCGGCCCAAACATATATCACCCGATAGCCCAAAAATTGCAATATATATTTTATAGCCCAAAAGTAATTCTAGTGGCTAGCCCAAAAGTATGTAACTAAGAGGCTCAAATCTGCAAAGACAGATGCGGAAAGAGAGGCGACCATGCCATGGCTGCAAAGATAGACCTCACCGCCGATCCTCGTAGATGCTTCACCGCTTAAATCACCGCCATCATCGATTGTTTCAACCCATCAATTATAGTTTTCAAATTCTGAAGTTTCCCCATCAACAAGCAATCCCCCTATTTTCATCTCTGATTTTAGCTTCTTCAATTTTTCCCCTTGCTCTGGTGTTAATTCCTGGCCTATTGAGTAATTAATTGTAGAAAATAGCATAGAAGGTTTAAAACCAGCCAGCTTAAAAGAAAAAACTATTTAAGATTATGGTATGAAAGAAATAACAAGTTGGTACAATGCCCAGTTAATTATGAAATAGTATTAGGCAGTATTAACTAACTTACGATTATTTGAATTGTTAGATGGAAGTGGTTAACTTTTTCTGATGGTATGAAAAGGGAAAGAAGGTCAAGCTTATTGGCATAGAAGGAATGAAATGTGTTTATCAGAGATTTAGGGCCCTTGGAATTTTATTGGTCTGAAAGTAAAGGAAATGATTGATGAAAGTTGGTAAAGCCCTGAGTTTTGGTCAAGGCTGAAAAAGAAGGCGTTCTTGCACTGGGGTTTTAGATATGTAATGTAGAGACGATAAAGATATTCAAGGTCTCTCTTATGTTTGTGAATATGCCTTGCTGAGCTTAAACCAGTAAGGTTCTATTAAAGCCTTATGGGAGTGTTTCAACGTCATACCTATTTGAAATTTGTTTCCTTGTGCATGGTAAGCAAGTGGTCTTAAAGAGTCAACATTATAAGCTGGATAATATGAAACTCTTGTTCTCTTTAGCATTAGATGTGGGTCTAAAGAAGTATACCAAGGTGGAGAATTAAGAAGAAATGTATCTGCGTTTGTTGCCTTGAATTTCTCTTCATAGTATTCTTGGTAATGGTCCAAAATTTGTGTCACCAATTTGCTGTTGCTGCTGCTGCTTCTATTTTCTTCTGCTTCTTCGTTTAAAACATCATATGAGGCTGAGACATCGGCATAAACATGAGTAAGAAGATGGAGACGCGTCATCGGATGGATGTTTTCCTACCGAACTCCGGAAAAGCTTTTTACTGTTTTTGGGACTGATGAGAAGGGTTGTTTTGTGGAGGAGAGAGGCTATGGAGTAGAGAATAGAAAGAAACAAATTGCAGGATATGTTCCGACTACAGTCGACTCCGATCAATCAGATGAGACTATGGCAAATTATTTTAATATGTTCTAAACTTCAAAATGAGAGAGAAATTAATGGTGAATGGAAAGACAACAAGGGATGGGGTGGAAGGTTTTAATTACACGTCATTTTTCTTCTAATGTGCCTACATGTCACTGTAACAAATACATACAAAAATACACTGTCATTATTCAAAAAACATACTAAAATAGACTGTCACTATTCAAAACATATATAAAATAAATTGTCACTATACAAAAATATACTAAATAGACTGTCGATATACAATTTATATACAATAGGTTGTCACTAAACAAAGTATATGCATTGACTCACTATAAAAAATATAAACTAAATAGACTGTTACTATACAAAAAATATATAAAATAGACTGTCACTATACAAAATATATACTAAATAGATTGTCATTATACAAAATAGACTGTCACTATACAAAAAATATACAAAATAGACTATCACTATACAATTTATATACAATAGACTATCACTATATAAAATATATACAAAATAGATTGTCAATATACACAAATATACTAAATAGATTGTCACTATACAATTTATATATACTAGACTGTCATTATACAAAATATATACAAAATAGACTGTCACTATACAAAATAGACTGTCATTATACAAAAAATTTACAAAATAGACTGTTCTTATACAAAAAAAATATAAAATAAATATTTCGGGCTATTAGATGCAATATGTTTGGGCCGAAGGGCCATTTCGTGTAAGTGGAAAAAATACTGGCTATTTAAATTTTGAGGGCCTATAGAAACATTCGAGGCCCGGCCCATAATGTACTTTTCCTCAATTGAACAAACCTTAATTTGAAGACAAATTGGCATCCTATAACAACACATAACAGGAATTGATAATTTTTTAGCCTTACATTAGGTTTGGCAAAGATAACCCCAAACAATGGGCACTATAAAGCCAAATCCTAAAAAAACACTCTCTTATATATTCTCTCTAAGCAAAACTACTCACTTATTTTGGCTTCCCTCCCTATTTCTCTCCTTGTATTTCTTCTTCTATCTCTTCTCTTTCGCTTTCGTAGTTTAGAAAAAATTCTTGCAAATTATGCAAAAAAAAATTAGTGGGATGAAAATGTAAGGTTAATCTCACATCAGAGAAAATTAGAAGCAAAAACTAAGAATGAAAAAATATATTTCAACATTGTTTTTCTTCTCTCTACTTTTTTTTGGTTGGATTGAACGAGTGCGTGTGATTGATATTGGTTGAAAATACCTAAACGAGGCTATATACAAAATTTGAGAAAGATTAGAAGTGAATTAAACTTGTTTCAAGTGAAAAATCAGACCTAAAAATTCAACTGCGACATGTGTATATCACGTATTATATCGTGTTCAGTGTATATCCAGACAACTTTTTAAGGACATATGTGTATATCAGTTTGTTTATCGTGTATACAACATAATGTTTTTATGGATTCCCGTGTATATCACATTGTATATCGTATATATATAACACAAATTTTCATGAATATACACATCTACACATGACATACATGAGATATCATGGATGTACATAGAGATATACACGGGATACAATAGGGGATACACATGTGAAAAATATATTTCCAAACACATAAACTTCCAAACACATAAATATTCGAACTCATAACTTCTGAACTTGTAAAATTCTGAACCTGTAAACTTGAAATTTAGAAAAATAAAGCCTCTATGGAGAGAGGGGGTAGGGTGGGTTAGCTACACATGATATACATGAGATATCATGGATGAACAAAGAAATATACACGGGATACAATAGGGGATAAACGTGTGGAGTCGTCTTGAACTTGAGTTTTCAATCTAAACTTTGTTATACAAAAATAAAATTTTAATATATTTTGTCGATATACACATTATTAATATATTATACACGATGATATACAAATAATATATCTAATTCTCGTTGTGTATATCAATATATCTCTAGCAAATATATTAGTATATTTCCCACCAGAAACTATGTATTATACACTGAAATATACAAGAGAAAAAATATCTTTTATTTACATTTTGATATACAAAAAAAAATTTATATACATTTTGGTATACACTAAGAATAAAATAAACTTGTAATATATATTTGGTATACACATTATTTGATGTGTTATACACTGTGATATATAAATAATAAAATTATGTTCTTTATGATATACATTGATATAGAGATAAAAATAAATTTTAACTAATTGTATTTATCATTCTATATTTTAGATAATAAAGAAGGATAATAAAATTTTAATATATATTTTTATATATAAAAAACAAGAAAAATAAATTTTTTTTTTTGGTAAAGAAGAAAAATAAAGTTGTGATATACATTTTGATATACATATTATTGTTGTGATATATATTTATGGGCTATTTGGTGCCAATCTCTATAACTAGGACTATTTTCTGTCAATTATATAAGTACATTGTCACACCATGGCAAAACCCCTAATTTGAACATAAAAGGTCCAAGACAAATGTTGCGGCCAAATTCACACACCGTTGAAACCCAATAGTAAGTGGGTTTTAGTAAAAATTGGCGCACGTGGCTACTTGCATTGGACCCACTTGCGACATCACATGGCGGTAAATGGTCAAATATCTACCAGCCCCCGAAATTGTATGGTGTTCATATACACGCCAACGGCCTACCCCCTCTTCTCAAGCATGAAGTGGCAACTAGGGGTGTACATAGGTCGGATTGATTCGGATTTTTCAATTATCAAATCAAATTAATATTTTCGGGTTTTTAAATTTATAATCCAAACTAAACCAACAAAGTCGGGTTTTTCAATCTCAATTTTTCTCAGGGTTTTTGGATTTTCAGGTTTTTTTCGGTAAAGTCTTCATATCATAAAACATGTAACTTGTGCTCCAGATATTTCTTAAACCCTAGTAAATACAACTATTTAATGTATTTTTCGATAAACTAACACAATAATATGAGATAATTCATAGCATTATACTAAAATATTCAATAACAAAGATAAAATAATAAAATTAGATAAAACAAATATTGCTAATTAATAAGCCACAATGAAAATTAACATAATCTAAAAATACTATATAGGTTATTCTAAAATAAGTATAGCTAATACGTACTAATATTGATTACATAACTAAGCACTAAAGAAAAAGATAAACTAAGTTATGCATTTTCATTATAAACCTATGTAAAACTAAAATAATTATCCAACACTATCGTCATTCCTAGTATTGAATTGAATTTCTTTTTCTTAACATTAGTATTGATTTGAACTTTGTTTGAGTTACTACATTTATGGATTTTAAAATTTATTCATTCAAGAATGTTAAGTCTAAACTTATAATAATACATTAAAAGATAAAACTGTGAAAAATTTTAAGAAGTATTTATAAATTAAATTACATTAAATATTTATATACTACCAGGCTGGGTTGGTTTCGGTTTGACTTTTTTTAGTTAAAACCAAACCAAACCATTTATGGCCGGGTTCTATTTTCCAATACTAAACAAAATCAAACCAAACCACATTGGGTTTTTCTAATGACCCGATCGGTCGTTTCGAAAGTCTTAGCCTTGTTTCCCCCATTTCTGCTTCATTTTGTGTGGTTCAACTATTTTATGTTGTGTTAGGTTGATTGGCTCAGGTTCGGAGTGGTTGTGGAGAGAAATGAGACACTTAGTCTCTTAAGTTGGTTAATTAGTTGGAAAAGTCAACCGGAAGTTGACATATAGGTAAATGATCTCGAAAATGGGTTTTTATGGTTCGGATAGCTTCGTTAGGTGATTTGGGACTTAGGAGCGTGTTCGGAATGTTATTCGGAGGCCAGTGGTAGAATTAGGAGTGAATTGGCGAAATTGGATTATTGGCGATTTTCAGTCGGCAATGAAAAATTAGCTATGGGGTCGGAATGGAATTCCGGAAGTTGGAGTAAGTTCATAATGTCGTTTTTGGTGTGTGTGCAAAATTTCAGATATTCGGACGTGGTTTGGTTGGTTTCGGCATCGTAGGCAAATTTCGAAAGTTTAGAAATCCTTAGGCTTGAATTTTGAGTCGATTTGGTATTTTGATGTTGTTTTGAGTGTTCCAAGGATTCGACTAAGTTCGGGTGATGTTATGGGATGTGTTGGCATGTTTGGTCAAGGTCCCTAGGGCCTCAGGTGTGTTTCGGAAGCTCAACGGGTTATTTTTGGACTTGAAAGGTTGACAGATTTTTCTGGTGTTTGTTGCAGAAGATTTGTTCTTAGCGATCGCGAGGAGGAAGTCACGATCGGGTAAGCTTAATTGAGGCAGAGGTGATGTTGTTCTATGTGATCGCAGAGTTTGGGTCGCGATCTCGTTCGCGTTCGCGTGTGAGGTAGTGTTTCGCGAACGCGTGGCCAGTGTCGCGTTCGCGTAGGGTATTAGAGCTGAAGGGCAGTGGAGGCGGTTGCACTACGCGATTGCATGAGGCAGGTTGCGATCCCGTAGTGTCATGTAGAAGTGATTCGTGAACGCCTAGGTGTTTACGCGATCGCGTAAGGTTAATTGAGGGGCAACCTTTATTTGTGCTTCGCGATCACGAGGCTATTTCCGCGATCGCGATAAATAACTGGGTCGAATGTTTAAAGTTCAAAACAAGGGTTTGAGTTCATAATTCCAATATTTCATTAGAGAGCTCGGGAGAGGGCGATTTTAGAGGGGATTTTTAGAGGAGTAATTGGGTAAGTGTCCTTCACTTAATTTTGGATAAATTCCATGATTGCGTCTTGCTTTTTGTCATCTAAATTGGGAGTTTGGGGTGAACATTTGGAGAAAAATGGAGGAAATTTGGAGAGTTTATTTTGGTGAATTGAATGGCCATTTGATGTCGGATTTTGAGGAATTTGCTATGGGTAGACTCGTGAGTGAACGAGGATTCTAGTTTTGTAATTTTTGACGAATTCCGAGACGTGGGCTGGGGGAGGCTTTTTGGGTGTTTTTCTTATTTTCTTGCCTTAGCTTCGAATTCATTAGCTGAAGTAGTTACTTGTAGTATTATTTACAGTATGCAATTTGGAACATTCGAATTTGGATACTCATGGTTTCGATTAAGTTAAGCGATTCGAGGTAAGTATCTTGTCTAACCTTATGTGAGGGAAAACCACCCCTTAGGAATTGAGTCACTTGTGTTATCTCGATATGTGAAAGCTATGTACGCAAGGTGACGAGTGGGTACACAGTTTATATGTGGTGTTGACCGGTTAGATTGTCTAGTCTTTTTCCATGCCTTTGATCAAATTGTCATAATATGTGGTATCTTGTTGTTAGGCTACACTTACATGCTCTATATGATGTTGTTAGCATTTATTTACCTCTTGCTCTTGTTTGGCCTTATTTTCCTTAGTTGAAGTTATTGTCTTCCTTGTTGGTTTGGTACTTCTTAATTGTGAGTTCCTCTATGACTCTGTGCATATATGCTACATGTCTAATTTGTTGTGATTACCTGTGTAGTTATCATGTGCCTTACATGTCTTGTTGTTTTTGTAAAGGTTGTTCTATTCCTTCGATTTTTACGTGATTCTCTTGTTGTCGTGTACTCATACTCTTGGTAGTAGAAATTCTGGTAATTAAGTTGTGGATTGGTTGTTGTTATTGATTTAAACTAATGTTTGGTGGGATCGAGTTGCGTGCCGCAACAGGAGTAATAAGCGTGGACAGGTGGGATCAGGTTGCATGCTGCAACAGGAGGAATAAGAGCGATATATTGAGGAGCAATAAGGGAGGACTGGTGGGATCGGGTTGCGCACCGCAATATATTAAATATTATTTACTATTATTGTAATTATTAAGGAGGAATAAGGGAGGATTGGTGGGATCGGGTATCACGCCGCAACATATATATATATATATATATATATATATATATATATCATTTACTGTTAATGTAATTGTTAAGGAGGAATAAGTCGGGATTCACGCCGCATCAATATATGTACTTATGCGTTCCTTTCTGACTGTGCAAGTTATTCGGTAGTTTTAAATTTCACTTAGGAATTGGTTATTGCTGGGTACTGATAAGACCCTAGTTCATTTGTACAAGACTTTGATAATTTGTATTTCGGGTTCCACTGAGCTTTGAGGATAGGGTTATTGACATTGAGTTATTGACTTGCCGTTGTTCCTTGAATTTTTTTCCTGAAACTATTACTCTGGTGAATTATTTTTCAAAGTAAATTTACTGTGTTGAATCATTTCCTCCTGTCCTACTAAATTGTTAGTAATATAGTGATTTAAAATAAAGGAATTAGTATTACGCTACTTTGTATGACCTTTT
>MDKI01230813.1:0-27579 GCA_005239505.1 Nicotiana paniculata | reverse complement strand
GGGGGGGGGGGGTTGATTTGTGTGGTGTCCTATTTTCGCGTGCACTAGTTATAGAAGGACCAGGTTCTTCTATGTGCTTCAACCTCTACTATTTGCGGAATAATAAATATAGAAATAAAGAACACAAAGATTTTTACGTGGAAAACACCTAGCTCAAAAGGTGAAAAGCCATGACCTACTTCCCAGTAAGATTTTCCCAAACTCTTTACTAAATCAGTGAGCCAAACAACATTTACAAAAACTCTTTTGTAAACCTAGGATTACCTCTAATCCCTTTGTAGCAAACTAGCCTCTAGCTATTTGCGATAAACTCTAAGTTAACTATAACTTGAAACACACAGTACCTATTACAGACGCTTGTAGATAAAGCTGAAAGGTACAAGTTGAAATCACCTACTACAAGTAAACTAGACTAAAAGACAACAGTTGGAACTTGTTCTTCTAGCAGGTCCAAGTAGCTTCGGAGTCGCACACTTAAATCTCACACGAACTACTTACAAAATTTGCCTTGCTAATTTTCCTCTCAATTCTTGGTTAACTTCTGCTTTTGTGCGTACCTATACAATAGGAACAAGCTGCAATATATAGGATTAATAGACGAGAGATTTACTAGAGTTCTAATGCTACTCTTCCTTGGTGGAAGAGTTCTAGTTAATCTCAACTCCTCGAATCCTTCCTTATCTTTGATTCTGTTCTTACTGAATAAGGAGTCCTTCTCCTTATCTTTTTGCAATCTTTTCGATCAGGAGATATCTATTTATTTCCCAGATTTCGTTTATCTACTGCATGTGCACCTCACGTGCCTTAACTATGCATGTGTCTATGTCTCCAGTGATGGACCTGGTTCATCTTTGAGTTCCTTTGTCAAATCTTCAAAACCATTCAATTTCTTGGGACAACAATTACCATTTACCAATATGTTTGCCATGATGATCTAATGTAAAACACGTCCAAAATTGGATAATAAAGATTGCGAAAAACGAGGAAGAGATAGAAATCTAAAAGTACGAAAGAAATTAGAGTGGTTTATTTACATTTTTACTTATAAATTTTGGGTTATACGTCTTCTAAGATCTTAAGAACGAGTAATAAAAAAAAATATTTGCAATGAGCTTGCACTAAAAAGAAAACAGAGTTCTTCAATTATTACATGTATTGCTAGTTAAATTACTCATAATTATTACTCCCCCTGGTCCAAAATAAGTGATTTTCTAGCCTTTTTTTTGTCTTCTTTTTTGTGGTCCAATATATGTAATTTTTCTAGATTTCAAGAATGAATTAATTTTTTTTCCTACATTGCACTTGAAGTAAATAATGTTTGAGTATGTATTAGGAATGTTTATTTTCCAATGAAATTGAATTCTTCCATATAATGAAATTGACCTTTTCACTTCTCTAGTAGTCCATAATGCATCTTTACTCTTCAACTACGGAAACTAATTATCATTTTTCTCCTACAATTCATGTTAATTATTTTTGTAAAATGAAAATGGAGTGGCAAATGAGAGGGATGATTAAGACTTCATAAATTTTAAATTTGAAGCTTTTCGACCAAAAAAAAATTTGAAGACTCAATCAAAACAGTTCATGAGTACTCTATGAACAGTAAAGTTGAACACTCATTCGAAAATATTGAAGACTTAATAGATAAGCTTGATGATTCGATGAACACTGCAATTAAAACTCAATCAAGAGAGTTGATCACTCCCCATGAATGTTGAAGATTCAATAGAAGAGTCAACGGAAATGGTTGGCCAATATTTATACTTTAATATTGCAGGCACTGATTTTGATTTAAACAAATTCCCTGAAGGAGGAGAAGGAGCCTTTGAAGAAGAAGAACTACAAAAAGTAGTTAGAATTATGCTGAAATTTATCATCCCAGATTTTATTAAGCTAATCATATGACTCTTTTGTTGGTTGGAGTCATTTGCAGTCGTTGTTGGTTGGATTAGATCTCACGGATATAGATGTGATCCAGAAGCTTTGAAGAATAGGTAATCACCACCTGAATGAAATGTGTCGACTTGGTCAGCCTATCAAAAATAAACCACACTCTGTTGAATTTCTTCAAAGTCTCTGGGAGCCCAACAACGAAATCCATGGTAATACGCTCCCACTTCCACTCAGGAATCTCAAGTCTCTGAAGCAAACCACCCGACATCTGATGCTCGTACTTCACCTGCTGACAGTTCAAGCACCGAGCCACATACTCCACTATATCTTTCTTCATTCTTCTCCACCAATAGTGCTGTCTCAAATCATGATACATCTTAGCTGCACCCGGATGAGTGGAATACCGTGAACTATGGAGCTCTCCAAGGATCAACTCACAAAACTTATCTACATTAGGCATACATATCCGGCCCTACATCTCCAACACCCCATCATCTCCAATAGAAACGTCCTTAGAATTTCCGTGCTACACTATGTCCTTAAGGACAAGCAAATGAGGGTCGTCATACTGATGTGCTCATATAAAGAAGACTAAGAAATCACGCAAGCAAGAACCCGATTGGGCTCTGAAACATCCAATCTCAGAAATTGATTGGCCAAAGCCTGTAGTGGCTTCTCTGCTGGTGGTACTTATGCCAAACTGCCCATACCGTCTGCCTTCCTACTCAATGCATCGGTCACCATATTGGCCTTCTCGGGATGATATTATATGGTGATATCATAGTCTTTCACCAACTCTAATCATCTTTTGCTGCTGCAAATTAAGGTCCTTCTGCTTGAACATATGATAGAGACTCCGATGGTCAGTAAAGACCTCACATGGAATGGCGTACAAATAGGGCCTCTAAATATTCAATGCGTGAATGATGGCTGCCAACTCTTTGTCATGCACTATGTAATTCTTTTCATGAACCTTCAACTGCCAAGACACATAGGCAATCACACTACCATCCTGAATCAACATCGTGCCAAGCCCAATACATGATGCATCACAATATAAGGTGATCCCAAACCTGTAAGAAACACCAACACTGGGGCTGTAGTCAATGCGGTCTTGAGCTTTTGAAAGATCGCCACACAGGTCAATCTAGTCAAAGGGCAGTAATGGACAAGAAACCCTCTACGAAGCAACAATAATATGCAGTAGAACCTAGAAAACTACGGATCTCAGTACCTCAATCTTCTTCTGTTCTAGCTTGATTCCCTCACTAGACACCACGTGATCCAAAAACGCCACTGAATCAGGCCAAAAATCAAATTTTGGAGAACTTTGTGTATAACTCTTTCTCCGTTACGGTCTGGAGGATGATCCTCAAATGCTGCTCATGATCCTCTCGGCTGCGAGAATACAGCAAGATGTCGTTAATGAATGCGATGATGAAGGAGTCAAGATACGACTAAAATACACTGTTCATCAAGGGCATAAATGCTACTGGCATGTTGGTCATCCCAAATGACATCACTAGAGACTCGTAGTGACCATACTGAGTCATGAAAGTCGTCTTCGGAATGTATGAATCCCGAATCTTTAGCTGATGATACCCTGGCTTCAAATCAATCTTTGAGAACACTCTAGCACCTTAAAGCTGGTCCAACAAGTCATCAATGCACGATATTGGGTACCTGTTCTTGACTGTAACTTTGTTCAGTTGCCTATAATCAACACTTTCGCATAGTACCATCATTTTTTTCACAAATAGAACTGGAGCACCCCAAGGAGAAACACTTGGCTGGATGAAACCCTTATCAAGCATTTCCTGAAGTTGTTCCTTTAACTCTTTCAATTCCACTAATTCCATACAATATAGTGGAATAGAAATGGGGCTGAGTGCCCGACACCAAGTAAATCCAAAATCGATATCCCTAGCGGGAAGAATGCCTAATAGGTCAGCTAGGAATGCATCTAGGAAATCTCTCACTACCAAAACTGGCTAAACGATAGGAGTATCAACACTGACACCCTCACAATGGCTAGACATGTTTCACACCTCTTCTCAACCATCCGCTGTGCCTTAAGAAGGGAGAAAACCCTGCTAGGAATATAATCCATTGTAACTCTCCACTCTAACCGCGACAAATAAGGCATAGCCAATGTCATAGGCTTGACATGACAACCCAGAATAGTGTGATAGGGCGACAACGAATACATGTCCAAGATCACGTCAAAATCTACCATACTGAGTAGCAATAGATCGACTCTGGTCTTGTAACCACCAATAACGACTAAACACGACCGATATACCCAATCCATAATAGTAGAATCTCCCATATGCGTGGAGACATATACAGGAGCAGATAAAGAATCATGAGATATATCCAAATACGGAGCAATGTAAGATGACACATATGAATAAGTGGATCCCAGATCAAATAAGACTGATGCATCCCTATGACAGATCAGAACCATACATATGATGACAATATCCATTGCAACTGCCTCCCCCTCTAGGGAGACCTCTACCCGCCTGACCTCCACCACTAGCTGGTTGAGCAGGTGGAGCGGAAACAGGAGCAACAACCATGGCCTGTGTAGTATGTGGAGGTGCACACCTCATGAGTCTAGGGAAGTCCCTCACTATATGTATGGTATCACCACACTCAAAACACGCTTTCGCTGCGCCTGGCTGGTGAATCTTGCTCTGGCCTTGTCGACTAGACTGACCGCTTAAGGCACCCCATGCAAGAGGTGCACTGGAAAATGATTGAGCATAGTGGGCAACCTAAGACCTCGGGATAGCCGGAGCAGTGCTAGTAGCTAGAAGTGCCGAATGAACTGGACAGCTCGTATATCTTTTTCCATGAAGTACTAAAACTGAAGCATGAGCACCACTCTATCCTCTAAAATCTTGAGGCCTCTTGGCATCCCTGTGCTCCCTCTCCTGGCCCCGCATACCCTCCATCCTCCGGGTGATCTCTACAACCAACTAAAATGGAGTATCCATCTCCAACTCCCGATCCATACTAAACCTAAGATGATAACTGAGCCCCTCAATGAATCTTCATACTCGCTCTCTAACTGTAGAAACCAAGGCAGGTGGATGTCGGGGCAACTCACCGAATCTGATAGCATACTCTGACACTGACATAGTCCCCTGACGCACCTGCTCAAACTCTGTGCGCCACGCATCTCGAAGGGTCCGGGGAACAAACTCTCTCAAGAACATCTCTAAAAATTAAGCCCAAGTGAGTGAGGTTGCATTAACTGGACTACTCTCCTCGTAAGCGTGCCACCACCTATAGGCTGCTCCTGACTGTTGAAATGTAGTAAAGGCAACTTTTCTCCGTAATAACCCTATGTGCGGAGAATACGGTGACATTTCTCTAGAAAATCCTACGCATCCTCGATAGCTATGCCACTAAATGTAGGAGGATCATACTTCTTGAATATCTCAAGTCTCCTCTGCTCCATCTTATATTCCTTTGGCCTGACCTCAGGATGAACTGGAATAACGGGTTGTGTTGGCATGGCACTCAAACTTGATCATGTGGACCCGCTGCTCTGGAGTATGGGTCGCGAGAGTCTAAACTACTCCCCAAGACTGAGATGTAGCTAGTGCAAGGGGAATCAATCCCACCGGATCTAGAGTGTCGAACATGTTCAAAACTTGTGCTAGGGTCTCCTAAAGTCCAGGGGTAACAACAGGCCCTGGGGTGCCTGTCCCCTAACATATGCTACTGGTGGCTCCTCAGTCGCTGCTCGGGCAGGTTCTCTAGATGCATCACGTGCCCCTCCTCGGCCTCTTCCTCAGCCTTTTTCTCGCGCAGCTCTAGCAAGGGGCGTGGGTGCCTGATTATTGGAACGAGCCTTGCATGTCCATACCCTCTGTGAGAGAATAAAAATACAAAAACTCAGATTTCAAAATCAACAAATTCGCACGTTAATGAATCAAAGAAGTGAAATTTCCTAATAGTTTCGTAGCCTCTCGAAGATAAGTACAGACGTCTTCGTACTGATCCGCAAGATTCTACTAAACTTGCTTATGACTCTTAACACCTATGAACCTAGAGCTCTTATACCAACTTGTCACGACTCCATATTCCCATCTTAGGTTGTTGTGATGGAACCTAGTCTTTAAGAATATGTAAGCCTAACATACATCAATATTTAGAAAAAGAACAACAATTTAGATATCATTTTAACTTGTAATCTATCATAATAAAACCAAGTGGTACAATTGTCAAATAACTCCCAAAACCAGGTGGAACCGATTCATAAGCTCTACAGAGAGTGCACTTATAATCTCGAAATATAATACTATTTTGAATAGGAAATAAACAATAATACAACTAAGAGTAGAAGGTGATTTCGAGGCCTGCGAACGTTGAGCAACTGTACCTTGAAGTCTCCGGAATAATGGGTCGATCACTAGCGTCCGTCATGGGCAGATGTACCTGGATCTGCACAAAAATGTGTAGAAACATAACATGAGAAAACCAAAATGGTAGCCATTAAGTATCAACTCTAACCTCGGTAGGGTAGTGACGAGGTTAGTTCAAGACTCCTACTAGGACAAGAAAAACTAAACAGAGAATGATGTAGTCTAATAGTAAAAAGTAAGGAAATGAGTGACAATAGAGTAATATGATAATGTAGGCTAACAATATAATTTAAGGCAATAAAGGAAACAAAGAGTGAAAACATGATAGAAACAACAAATGATCAAGAACCGTATCAATGCAAGTAAAAAAAATGAAGAAACGATCATGATTGTTCCAAATCAACAAGCTTTTTCAGCATAGAATCTACAACAAGAATCACAACCGTGGTACCACACCTCATTTAAATTTTAAAACCATTTTTCCCGAAAATGTTACATGCGTTTTAGACCTCATATCTCATCGCGTGGCTTCAAATACTTTCCTTACTAGCAACATCTGTATAATTCCCACCTTTTCTCACTACATGCGTATCAACCTCTATCATTATACCAGCGCATGCATATCAATATCACAATGCAATAATCAAATCGAACCACACATTTCCATATGCCACAACACTTGCCAATATCAACAATACTGATGTTACCACAACATATAGCCCACGACTCAACCACAATATGAACGATAATCTCAATAATAACAAAATGAATGAAAAATACTCAACAAGGAAATATATCTTAATAATCAACAACTTCGACCTCAATGTGTCAATCACTTCCAGAACTTCAATTTCAATAAATCAAAATGAGTGTACTCCCACGAAATGACAACTTCCAATTCAAGCGTATATCATAAACATAACAATGAACAAGATAGTATGAAATAGCAACTACGTCTAAGTGCATAAGAATAAAAGAGCACAAAGAGACATCATGTAATGACGACTTCAAATAAAAATAATTGAATAATAAAAGAGGTAACAAGATAATAAAGGAGTAACAACTTCAACCTAAGAATATAAGAGCAAACTTGACAACAAAAGATTAAACATGTGCTAACAACGTCAAATAGAACATGTGAGAGTACATTTAACAATGGAATATATAACATGTTATGATAATTTGAACTAAATGCATGGAAGAAGACTAAGAGTCTAAATCAGTAAAATACCACATATAAGCCCATGCACACACTCGTCACCTCGTGTACACGTCTTCCACATAATTCAAATAACACAATCAGCCCAAAGCCTAAGGGGTAGTTCCCCCACACAAAGTTGAGCAAGATACTTACCTCAACTAGGCATAATAAACCCTCAAAATTGCTTTTCCCTTAAAGTTTTCCTCCACACAGCTCAAATTCAAAGATTGTAGATAAAAATTCTCTCTCCGAATCGCCTCCTACCAAGTCTAGGTTTCTAAAATGAGATAAAATGAGATGAAATTCCGACTTTCTATCCCTTTATTCAAATGCAGATTTTGCAATTGTGATACTTGCGAACCCTCACAATTGCGAATAAAGTCTCGTAATTATGGCTACTGATAGCCTAAAGGGGAAGTCGCAAATGCGACATTGGCTTTGCATTTCCTATCCCCATCGCAAATGCGATGAAATTATCGCATATGTGATATTGCCCAGTCTAGCCAATTTTTGCAAATGCGATCAAGCCACTGCAAATGCAATACCTCAGGTCCCTCTTCTATGATCACAATTGCTATGCTGGTGTTCGCAATTCCGACATCAGATACACCGGCACACCAACATACCGGCAACCTATTCTTAAACATGTCTGAAACTCACCTGAGCCCTTAGGTTCCAAACCAAACATCTAGACAAGTCCAAAAATGTAATATGAACTCGCGCACGATCAAAACACATAATAACGTCTAGAACTACGGATTGGTCAACAAAACGATACGAGCCTATCAAAATAAACTAAAGAAGATCAAGAATTGCAACCAAGCATCTGAATCCTATCAAACAAACTCCAAATGACATAAAATTTTGCAGACAAGTTCCAAATAGCGAAATGGACCTATTCCAAGTCCCAAAACCAAATTTCGAACCCGATAGAAAAAAGTGAACCTACGATCAAACTTAGAAAAACTCCTAAACCTCAAATTGCCAACTTCCGGCAAAATAAGTCAAATCAACCTAGGGATCTCCGAATTTGATTTCGGGCATACACCCAAGTCCAAATTCACGATACGAGCCTATCGGAGCCATCAAAATACTCTTCAAGTTTTTTTTCTTAAAAGTCAAACTTGGGTCAATATTTCCAACTTAGAATTATAAACCAAGAACCAAATGGTCCAAATCAACCCAAAACCTTCTCAGAACGAAATTAACCAATCTCGCAAGTCATAAAACAAAAAAATACACATGTGTAAGGAATAAAATGGAAAAATAGAGCTCAAATACGCAAAATGATTGGCTGGGTCGTTACAAGGTCATTAGTGAAAACGCTAATAAGAGCAGGGTATTATTGGCCGAAAATGGAAGACGAGGCAGAAAACTTCATTAAAAGATGTGATAAATGTCAATTGTATGCAAATAATATGCATCAACCAACAAAGTTTCTTCATTCTGTTATCGCATCGTGGTCATTTATGAACTGGGGAATGGATATCGTAGTTCCTCTACCGCAAGAAGCAAGAAAGGTACTATTTTTATTAATTTTAGCTGATTATTTTTCTAAGTGGGTAGAAGTTGGTGACTTCAAATAGGTGAGAGAAAAGGAAGTTATCGACTTTATTTGGAGGAATATAATAAGTAGATTTGGGGTTCCAAGGAAAATCGTATGTGATAGGGCCACAATTTGTGTGAGCAAGGGTCACCGACTTTTTCAAGGAATGGAAAATGAAATAGATTACTTCAGCACCATATCATCCCGTTGATAATGGACAAGAAGAGTCGATAAATAAAATTATTGTCAATAATATAAAGAAATGTCTGAAAAAATCAAAAGGCAGGAGGCCTGAAGTGCTACCTAGGGTGTTATTAGCCTACAGAACAATGGCAAAATAAACATGGAGAGAAGTGTTATTGTCCTATAGAACAACGACAAAAATAAGCACGGAGAAACTCCATTTTCACTCTGTTATGGTACTGAGGCACTAATTCTAGTGGAAATAGGAGAACCAAGCTTGAGGTTGGAACGGACAAGTGAATTATCCAATGATGAAGAACTTCACACAAATTTGGATTTGATAGGTGAATGAAGGGAATCAGCTTTGATACGGATGGAAGCGCAAAAGCAAGGAATCTTTGATATCTTAATATTGAAGACTTTGTCCTTAAGAAGGTGTTTCAGTCAACAAAGGCGGTAAATGCAGGAAAACTATGTCCGAATTGGGAAGGACCATATCGACTTTGAGGCATTTTTAGAAAAAGAGCATATGTGTTAGAGACCATGGATGGAAAAATGTTACCTCCCAATTGGAATGCGGTACACTAGAAGAAATATAACTTTTGATCAAGTACTCATGGTCAGGTATCTCAAAGTTCATTACTTATTTATTCATTTAAATTTTACTAACCATTTCAGATAATAGGCAAAATGCAGCCGAACCAGATGATGACATTATACCCAAAGGGCACGCGAAACATTTAATTATGCTCGATCTAGGTTACAAAAATTGTGATGCGAAGCGTCAAGCAGTCATAATACAAAATATTACCTCCGAATCCCATGTGTATTTCCTTTTTCAAGGAAAGAACCATGGAGGAAAGCTGATCCAGAGTTCAAGTTATCATACTTCAAAGGTCAAACACTGGGGGACTATGCATATGGAAGAATAATAGACTTAAAGCATAGATCAGGTCCAAAAAAAATACCTAGAAGAAAATTTTGAATTTTCAAGCTCAAAGATTAAATGGGAAGTGAATAGCTGAAGAATCAACATGAAATTGAAGATGCAACAGAAAAATCCAAAGAGCTATTAGGTTAGGCTACAAATATAGCACATGATAACTATGCCCGTGCTTGTAAACCTGCTACAAAGAAAGAAGTTATGAAAATGATGTACATGAACATTTGTTTTGAAAGTTCAAATAAAACTTCTTCAAATTACTTCATATTTTATAGTTTTAAACCAATATGAAGACGAGACATCATCTTCATCAATGTCGATCATTCAAAAGGGCCCTCTTTTATAATTAAGACCGTGTGTATTTAGCCGTGGCATATTAACACTTTCATTCTACTTAGATAATGCGAAAAAAGCTTGAAAATAAAAGAGGAAAAGCATACATAAAAATATGCTGAAAGTTGACATTTAAATTGATAAAAGTTTCCGAAAAATAAATAAAAAACATCCAAAAATGTTCAAGAAACATAAAAAATCATTGTTGAAATAGTAATCTATGGAGAATCTTGAGAAGGAGAGGAAGTATCAACTTGGGGACTAGAAGATGAAGGCTGGGTATCAGCAAGGTCAGCCTTTGAACCGTTTTTGCTTAAATCACCCTTGGAACTTTTATCCACGGGTGTAGATAAAATTTGATGTAGGTAAGTAGTTTCAATTGCATTCTTAGCCTTGGAAATCTCAATTTCGAGATCAAAGCCTTCTTAGCTATCCTTTGTCAGAGCTTCAAGACGTGAGTGTTCAGGAAGGCCCAACTCACATATAGAGTTTTCTTATCCTTGAGAGCCTCGTAATCTTTCTCCAATCGCTCAACTTCAGCCCTCAATTATTCTTTCTCAACTTTGGCAGCTTCATAAGAAACCTTCAAAGGTTACAATGTAGCTTCAAGGGACTTAACTTTGTTGGAGGAGGTGCGGAGATCTTCTTGGGCTTGAGTCAAAGCTTGGACCATCGCTCGTTGATCGCGTACAAATGAACACCTCTAAAAAGGTATGAAATGGTCGTTTGCAATTATAGAAACCCAATTAAGAGTCAGGGTCGAATCCATAGGAAGTTAAGAATATATATTTCAATGAGTGTGATTGAATTATCTATATTTGCACTTCCACACAAAGGTTTATTATCTATTTCTAATTTTACTCTAAAGATTGCAGAATAAATAAAGAAGACTAGGATAATTGTTTTTGAGGTTTTTCAAATTGATTAAATGCCTAGGACTGTGACCATTACCTAGGTTTTTTCCTAATGGGTTAAAGACCTTAATGTTTGTTTTGTTGATCGGGATGTATTGTAGCAATCAACTTTCAATTACCTACTCAATACCTCCCAGTCGGAGAGTGGTGTTTTTCCAATTTGGTTTTCTCAAGCCTAAATGGGTATCACACAAAACAATTGATAAAATCTCAAGTCGGGTTATTACTATCTCTAGGTTGAACCCTTTAATTGGGTTAACTAATCTCTCGATTGACCTAATTTCCTTGTTAGCCAAGTTTTCCAAGAGTAAGTCTCTCTTTATCAAGTAGAGACAAATTCAAATAGGTATGAACTAATATTTGCAACCATTAATCCCACAAATTAAAGAATGAACAAGGCTAAATAATAAGCACCAAATCATAAAAAAACACTAAATTAGATGCCCATAAGGTTTACATACTAGGGTTGGCTCACACCCCTAGTAAAAATCTAGCTACTCATACTTGGGTTTAAAGAAAAAGAATAAGAAATTCTAATTAAAATCATAATGTAAGCTTAAAATGATAAAATATATTGTAAAATATAGCAAAATAAAGTAAACTTCCCACAGAGGCAAAGAAAAATGGCTACATTAATTGTTGAGGTTCAAACTTAACCTAATTTTGTGAAACTCTTCTATTTATACAAGGCTGAAAATCTTGGACAAAAATACCTCTCGGGAGGTTCTGCAGGTCGCAGACTTCTTCATCTGGCAGAAGTAGGGATTCTGCGGCCACACAATTCTGAACTGCGGTCCCAAGGCAACATTTCTAGTGTTTGCAGATTTAGAACTGTGGTCGCAAGGCATTCTTGTGCGGTCCGCAATAGTATGATTGCGGCCGCAAGACAATCTTCTGTGGACGCACAAATCCTGTGCGATCCGCAATTCTCTAAAGCTTTGGACTTGCTCTTTTTGCCATCTCTCTGGTCTTGACCTTAAGCCCATCTTCTGTGGTCGCAAAATTTATGTGCGGTCCGCAATTAGCAAAATTGTTTGCATATTTTCCTTCTTTGATTGCAGCCGCAGATGGAATTCTGCGGACCGCACATTATATGCTTCTGTATGCTTTATTTTGTTGTGCTTAGACTACTCCTTTTTGAGTCAGATTTCATCTCTGGATTCCAACTTTTAGCATTCCAGCAATTTTGCACAATTTCATTAGTTTCGGGAACACAATTCAATGCTTTTAAACCAAAACAAAAGCTAAAAGGTGCTAATAAAGCCCACTTATCAACTCCCCCAAACATAAGTCTTTGCTTGTCCTCAAGCAAAAAATTTAATTCCCACCTCGAAAAGTTAAGGGTCATTTCAGCAAGTCAAAGGTGAGCTATTCACACATTAGTTGAGACCAACAATTACCCACACTACTTATGTATTATAAATGAGGTAACAAGTTAAACGTTTATGCACATATAGTTCTAATGTGACACTTGAGCATCAAGAGTTGAATTTACTCATCAAGGACGCTCGCTCTCTCATGTAGGTCATTGTGAATCCCAAACTCTTCCTCCTCCACTCTTTGTTTGCCTAGATCATGTCATGCCCCAAACCTGAAGAGGTATGGCCGGCACTCGGTGCCATACTCGGCCCGAACGTACCACTCTGTAACTGTGAACTATGGAGGGGTAACCCTCAACTTAGGCCGATGAGGCCATATTTTGAATCATTTGAAAATAACGTGTCTCTCATATGAGGGGTAAATATACCCAAAAGATGATATATCTAAATGTGCAGGCCGCCGAAGACGCTATGAACATCTACAACTATACAAAATATACAGGACTCGTCTACAAGCCTCTAGAGATAACTAAACTGTACTATGGTCGAGACAGGGCCTCGACCTACCCATCAAACCTGTATATATAAAATGGACTCCAAGGTCTAGATCTGGAAATTCCAAGGAAGTGGAGCTTACCAACCAAGCTGATGTTTGACTCTGTCTGCTGAGAGAGTTAGTTCAACTGTCACTGAGGACCTGCAAGCATGAAATGCAGCGTCCCCAACAAAAGGGACGTCAATACGAAATGATGTACCGAGTATGTAAGAAAATAGAATAACGGAAAGTTGAAACTGAACTGATAATATAATAACTAAAAGTAACTGGGAGTCAAAGATAATCTGAATATGTTCTTACCTGCTGATACTGACTTAACTCTCTCAATATAGTAAGTAAAATAGTTGTCCGACCTTATAAGGCTCAGTATGTGTAACTGCTCTACCATAGTAGGCTCGCTCATAGGCGCTCGGCCATACTAGGCTCTGTATCTCGGCCATCCTCGGCTCGCTCGTAAGCGCTCGACCATATTAGGGTCGGTGTATAACTCATCATCTGATCAGAGGTTGCCCAATAGGGGCCTGCCTATCGATTATAGCGCGATGGTGGTGAGAATACTATAATACTGTATATATATATAGACTCTCGGCTCTCTTGGATATCATAAGATGAAACTAAACTGAATATGAAGTCCCGATAAGGGAGAATTCTGTAACTTATAAGACTAGGAAAATGTACATAAATTCAGGAATATGAACTTCTCTTTATGTCTCGTTATCAAACACATGTAGTTATTAGGTCATGCCAAAATGAAAGAAAAGTTTATACTTGACATACCTTAACTCTGTTGAGTCCTTAATACCTTCCAAGCAATTCTTCAAACAACTCAACTAAATCTACCACAACATAAGGAGATTCAAAATTATTGATGTGTAAAGGCTAAGTCTGCAACTTAAACTAGTAGCTCGTTTACGTAAATTTGGGCAGCATCTCCCTGTAAAAAGGCCCTCCTCCAATACCATATACCAACAAAACCAATAAAAATATAATAAAAACATGTATTCATCATTTTCCAACCTTATCTCCATGACAATATACCACAAAACAGGCCAACACACCCAATCTCTTCATACACAAAACGACCACCGTAGTAGTGTCGAACGACCCGAAAATGTTACGATGAACGACCATCCCACCAACCTTAATTTATGTGGTGTTTCTAAAAACCCTTCCTCATCCAATAATACAAAAAACAATAGTAAAATATGCATCCCAACAGCAACACAAAACAGTCTACAAAACAGTTCGCTACAATTGAATAACTCGAACTCATGACTTCTAATCACCGACCCATGAATTCTTACAAGTATGATTTTAAAGCATAAAAAATGGATGAAAGAGAGAATTAATCTTACCTTAGTTGTTGGATAACTCAGCTCCTATCTTGGTTCTTCAAACTCTAGGTTTTTACCTCCAATTAGAACTTGAAAGTGAGAGAAAATCAATTAGGGTTTGTGGGAAATATTTGGGGGGATTTTTGCAGAGCTTATGTCTGGTTATTATTCCCTATTTCAGTATAATATATGAATAAAATAGGACTTTAAAAGGCCTCTTTGAATGACCCGAAATGGCCCATTTTTGGGCTCTCATTTAAGCAAGTAGGTGACACACCTACTTGTCACCTAGCAGCCTGTACAGTCTCGAAAAAATGCCCATATCTGTCTAGTCCAATACTTTATTGACAAAAGGTTTAATGATTAAAGAAAATATACTCATTGATATTCAATTTTATGGGTGGAAAACCCCATAGCTCTAAGTATATTGAGAGAAAATCGCAGTTACATTTGACCCAAATTTTCAGTAAACTTATGAACGTAACTTGTGATGACTTTTATTGACTTTTGTTCTACAACTCGCTTGACTTCAAAACATAATACATGACTATCATACTAATAATATAAATCATAAAATAATCTCTTTATCATGTTAATCACCCTAGTCTCACCCCAAAAGTACATGTTATAAAATTCCAACTTGTCGACTTTCGATGTAACTTATTTTCTTCAATTGGTTTAGCTTGTAAGCCTTACAAACCTATTGGTACTTGCAATCCATGATCTTAGATATTTGTAACCTCCAAGTTAACATGATAACTTACTTTATATACTTCCAAATATGATCTTATTTCTGAGCTTACATCGATTGACTTACGACGTACTCGTACATATGGAAACATGGGGTGCGACATCATTCCCCCTTTTGGAAAATTCGTCCTCGAATGATGACTGATGCGCTTATTAGTCTCATAACCTATAGCTGTTATGAATACTTTACTGCTTTCCTTTTGCATTTAGGCAACTGTTCTGTGAATAAATCCAAAGGCTAGGGAATTTCCTGCCTTTATGCCTGTTTCTCACAGCATGACTTGCTGTTGGAGTTCATCCAATCTCGTAGCTATTGCGACCTTCTGTCATGTAGCCTGTACGACTTTGTCCTTGCATGTGCGCCTATGAAAATCTTCTATCCTTTTTCCTCCAGCTTTAGCCAATCTCTAAGACTCGCTTTTGGAACATATACTAAACTATGACAAGTTGTTCCTCCCGGTATATATAGGTGTACGAAAGTTCTTCGCTTGGTACTTTGTTAAACTTACGACTGTTGCTATATCTTGTTTCGTAGCCTTGTATATCTATCCTTATGGATTTACTACATCGAGGTAGGTTGTACTATACCATAACACTTTCTTCGGTTTATAATTACTGAGGTTTGCTACCCAACTCTAGGTTAATCTCTCGCTGCTTATCCTATGTGTATAAATCTAAGTCCTTTAGTTCTTCCTCATTACTGTTCATCTTAAGAATGATGGCCTAATCTCATATCATACTTTGGAACTTTTTTTCGCGTATTTGTTGATTCACCTTAAGGTTGATCTATAATCTACCTCTGATAACTTGAAACCTCTTACGTAATACATTTTCACTAGGGCTTATGTCTCATCGAGGAACATCTGTAGTTATTTGCCTAATCCACTTAGGAGAAATACTATACTTCAATAACTGTATTTCATAGCATCCTAACGTGATAAACCTTATGGGGGTATTTTAATCATGTACAATTCATGAAATCCCTTTTCTTTGAATCATTACCCAATTAAAGGCCTAAACGTCATCCACTTATCTGTCACAATTACACCCTTATTCTACCACTAGGGAAGCATTCTATCTCTTATAAATTCTCCTAGTCTTAAACTCCTCCGAATCTATTCAGGTTGTACTGAGCTTTTTATAACTTATAGAAACCATCAACTCTATTATTTCGACGGGTTTAGTCCCGAGGACTTACCTATTCTCGTCACCTTATCACTCACCTTTTCTTATCCTTACTCCTATCTACCTAAAACCTTTTCGCTCTACCATACTTTAGCTTGCGACCTACATATATCTATTTATACTACTCGCAACCTTCCTTTAACTTGCTAGCACCATAGATTTCCGTATGTTATTCTAGAACCTCAAGAGAGACATCATATCGCCTCTAACTCTTCTTTAATCTCTTAACTAGGCCTATCTGTACCTGGAAACTATAGCCTGGAATATATACCACTGAGGACAACACTATCATTTCTTGATACAGAATTATGAAGCTTTCAGCCCTCTATCCGATATCTAGATTATTCGTAACCTTCTGTACTTGGGCATATCATACCTTCTTCACTTGTACCTCACTTACCTTTAAATCTTGCATCGTATCTTCTATCTCTTTCATAACGTCCCTTCCACATAGGTGGAATTCACATTCACACATTAAAGCTCTACTATAATACTTGTACCTCATGTGCATACACAACCCCGATAAGGTTTTATACTGACTTCTCATGAGGTTGATATTGTTCTAACTAGATTTATTGTAGATCCATTATAGAATATGGTCTTTATACTATCTCTTTTGTACCTCTGATATTTAGAGTGCTTCTACAATGTTCTGAATCACGATTTCCGTATTCATCGGGGTCTAATAATCAGACTACTAGTTCACTGCTGATGTCACTCTTTGGTTTTCTCTTAAACTTTATCTTCTGATCTGCGACTCAGGGTATTAGTTATTACTTTATCCCCTCGTGGACTCTATGGAACATCCACGATATAATCTTCTAGCAATTCAAGCTTTTGTCCGTAAGGTGGACTCAATTCTTTCTTTTAACTTATACAGAGTCTCCTATAGCTGAGGAATGTCAACATATATGCTGCATAAATATTACCCCGAAATCTTAAATGCTTTCATAATATAACTAACTATGGGTCATTGATCGAATAATTCCGTTCGTGCCTTCTCAGCTGTCTTTAAAAGTAAGCAATTAGTTTTCCTAGTTGTTCTTCCACTTGTTGCATGACTACTTGGCTTATCTTAGTGCCCACATATATTGAAATTTTGTGAAACTCATATGATCTCGAATATTACTTTGGATTTTACTTCCCGTTCCTTTGTCACAGTATGTACTCCTTTCTTATAGAGTGCATACGATGTTGTAGGGAGATTATTGTTACAAAACAATTATTTATGTAGGTCACAATTCTCAGTTTGAATCCTTCTTCCTTATTTCCTCAACCAGTCTTTCATTGTAGCATTTAGGGAAAACTCTCCGACTCTTGTAAAGCTGTGAGCTTATCCTATCATATACCTGATAGAATTTTTGATGCTCTTACTCACCTGTAAATATCCTTAGTTACATACCTCTGTGCCCTTGTTCTAGTAAGGTTACTTCTGAACTCAATTTTTTTGTCTCCCCCGTGGCACTCTCTTTTATTTTTTTAACACTTTTATGGAAACTATAACTACCTCAACTCCTATCTGAATTTTCTCAAGGATTACGATGTCGTATCTGCGAGACTGAATTCCCTATGCTGGGGTTCACTAGGTTTATCATGCACGATATGTTGATTTATCTGTATACTCTTGTCTATCCATAACTAGGCTCTTCCTGAATCAACTACTAACTACTCATCAGTCCATTCTCATATCTATATTCCGCGTAATCTCTCTTGGGTTGTTTCCTTTGTCTTAACTTACCTCTCGCACTGGCTCCTTATGTATCAAGTGTTCATTCACACTTATTTATCAATAAAATCCTGGGAGGGAACCCTTACTACATCTCCCCACCATCGTGCTTGTATAATGTTCTGGAGTCATAACATATATGTAGGATCTGAATAAATGCAATCTCACCCCTTTCGCCGTTTTACCGCATTCTACCTTTACTACTTCATAGTTACCTCTTCATCTTTGGCCTCTTTTCACATATTCACTAACTCTTACTCACCTTGATGTAACACTTCTATACCAGGGATAACTGAATTTCTTACGCGCGAGGGTGACACCTAGTGTAATTGGTACAGTTAGTCCCTTAATACTCTGCTCAAATTGCTTGCTTTGGGGAAACATCTTCCTGAATGACCTTTAAAGATTGTTCTTTCGTTGTCCATTCTATCATTTTTGGAACACAATTTCTGAAATTCTTACGATGCCGACTATTATCAAATCCTTCGATCCCTAAATCATGTTCGATTTTTTTCCTTGTTTACCAGCCTATATTGGTTTCTGTTATTCCGGGGTGTCTAACTTAGCCTTCTGGTAGTTACATTTGAGTCGCCAACTCATTTTCTTGATATAAGGATATGACTTCATGGATTGTTCTCTTTTATTGTCTCAAGGCCTGTCACCTCTTCTATTTTCCTTCACTTGATCATAGACCCTGTCATCCTACTATATTTTGATTTACCGTTATTACTCATTTATCATACCTTACTCATAATGCTTCATTTACTCTCTTCTTATTCTCCTTCTAATATTTCTGTCTATCACATTATTCTGAAAACCTCAACAAAACATTGTTTCACTTTTAGCTCCCCTGGCTCAATCCACCATTTTGGGTTACTCTAACCCAAGCTAGATCCTGATATTCCATCCTTCTCTTATACTATATATCATAGGGCATAACTGATGGGTGTTTCCAATTGTACGTACCTTTATTTATGTTGAAGGTAACTTAGAAACCTTATATTTCTCTACCTGAATTGAAAATTTTGATAATCTTATAATTGGGTACCTCGTACCCTTCTTCACCTTTATTTTGTTATCTGTTGAAACTTATACTTTTACCTTCTAGTACTCTCATGGCCTGCTATTCGCGGGGTATAGTAGATATTCTCGTGTTAGGGTCTTAAGTAGGAAATTCACACATCTGGTATCCACGATCTGATAGGGCCTCAAACTGGGCCACATATTCAAGAATTATTTCTCTACTAGTGACCTTAGTTGCTGTTGTATTAGCCCTATGGCTAGCTGTAATTTTTCTAATTTCAAGTATCTCTATATCAATAGCAAACATAAGTCCTAGCTCGAACTCTTATGACTCAGCTCTATAGCACAATTTGTATTAGAAAGAAGGGTAACAGACTCCTGAATGTCTTGTAGCTTCCTGCTTTTATAATGTGGTGCACAACACATCTATTAACAAGTCTCTACTAGACATGACTTGTAGACTCCCTATGACAGAACTACTCTGATACTAGGTTTGTCACGCCCCAAACCTGAAGAGGCCTGGCCGGCACCGGGTGCCATACTCGGCCCGAGCGTACCACTCTGTTACTGTGAACTCTGAAGGGGTAACCCTCAACTTAGGCCGATGAGGCCATACTCTTAATCATTTGAAAATAACGTCTCTCTCATATGAGGGGTAAACATATCCAAAAGCTGATATATATAATTGTGTAGGCCGACGAAGATTCCATGAATATCTACTGCTATACAAAATATACATGTCTCGTCTACAAGCCTCTAGACATAACTGAACTGTACCATGGTCGTGACATGGCCTCGACCTACCCATCAAACCTGTATATATAAAATGGACTCCAAGGTCTAGACCTGGCAAGTCCGAGGAAGTGTAGCTTACCAACCAAGCTGATGTTTGACTCTGTCTGCTGGGAGGGTCACTCCAACTGTCAATGAGGACCCGCAGGCATGAAATGCAGCGTCCCCGACAAAAAGGACGTCAGTACGAAATAATGTACAGAGTATGTAAGGCAACAAAATAACTGAAAGTAACTGGGAGTCAAAGATAATCTTAAGATGTGCTTACCTGCTGATACTGACTCAACCCTCTCAATATAGCAAGTAAAATAGTTGTCCGGTCTTATAAGGCTCGGTATGTGTAACTGATGTGCCATAGAATTTCGGCACATTTGATACCAATTACATAGACTTAGTTCATCTTTCAATGCATTTTTGGCTAAGTCTTATGAAGTTTTGGTGTTTTGCAGTGCATGAGGCTTGAAGACCCAAAAACATGGAATAGAAGTCAAAAAGCCACAAAAGGGCAGAAATGATGCAAGTATGTGATCGCATAAAGCATATGTGGACCGCATAACCATCGCAGACTGAAGAATATTTTATGTTCAACTAAAGAGGATAAAATGCGATCCATTATGCGGTCGTATAATGCTTATGCGGAAGAAAGATGAGAAGCACTTCTGTAGAAGAATATGTGATCACATAATGGATATGCGGACCTCATAATTTAAATGCGGTTAAATGCTGGGTTTGGAGACTTCAGATTATGCGATTATTTAGGAAGATATGCGTACCACATACGTGATCTGAGACCAGTATGCCGTCGCATAAGTGCTTTGCAGTGACATTTTTGTCCAATTTTGACTCCGATTTTTAGCCCACTATAAATAGATTTACTAGGGTTATTGTGAGTCATATGGTCCGAACATTATTTTGGAAGCTTTTGAAGAGAGATTCTTGCACTTTTGTAAGCTTTATGACTTTAAATATTATTTTATCTTTGTATTTTAGTATGAGTGGCTAGTCTTAAATACTAAGGTTGTGGACCCTAAGTGGGTGTAATGTTAATGAGTGTTTACCATTGAATATATATATAATAGTTGGTTGATATTTATTCATTTCTCATGCTTTATTTATTGTTGGTGGTTGCAAACATCGACAAATTCCATTTTACTCTTTCTTTACTTGGAAAAGTGGGTTAGGGTTTGGTAGAAGTGAATATAAAAAACTCAAGGCTTTAAACCTTGTTTAATAGAATCACTTAGGAATAAGTGGATCCTATTTGGCATAAATTGATTATTCTTAATTGCATCTCTTTTATATTTGGAAAAATCATAAAGAGAAAATACTACCCAACTATTGGAAAATATTGAGTAGTCATTTAGAAATCCTTTGCATATCAAAGATCCTCCCATTAGAAATATATCATATTAACGACGATAGAATTACACTCCATTAAAGGGGACACAACCTTAGTTTCTTTAATCAAATCTATTACAATCTCACAATATGTATTTGTCTTCACAACACACAATTACAACACTCTTTTTAGCTAACGGAATAGAATTACGATTTAAATCAAGTTCACACTACTCAAGTAATCTTTTCACACCTATTACCTGTGGGATTCAACCCCAACCTAGTTGGGTTATTATATTTGACATCGACCGCTTTACCCTATTTGTTAAGGTGTAATTTGAGCGTATCAGTAACTGCTCTACTGTAGTGGGCTCGCTCATAGGTGCTCGACCATACTAGGCTCTGTATCTAGACCATTCTGGGCTCGCTCATAGGCGCTCGGCCACAGTAGGCTCGGTATACAACTCACCATCTGATCAGAAGTTGCCCAATAGAGGCCTACCCGTTGATTATAGCTCGATGGTGGTGAAAATACTGTAATACTGTGTATATATATTGACTCTCTGCTCTCTTGACTGACATAAGACAAAACTAAACTGAATATGAAGTCCCGATAAGGGAGAATACTGTAACTTATGAAACTAGGAAAATGTACATTAATTCAGGAATATGAACTTCTCTTTATGTCTCGTTATCAAACACATGTAGTTACTGGATCATGCCAAAATGAAAGAAAGGTATAGCCTTAACATAACTTAACTCTGTTGATTCCTTAATACCTTCCAAGAAATTCTTCAAAAAGCTCAACTCAATCTACCACATCATAAGGAGATTCAAAATTAGTGCTGAGTAAAGGCTAAGTCTGTAACATAAACTAGTAGCTCGTCTACGTAAATTTGAGCAGCATCTCCCCTGTAACAAGGCCGTCCTCAAATACCATATACCAACAGAACCAAGAAAAAAAAAATAACAACATGTATTCATCATTTTCCAAACTTATCTCCATGACAATATACCATAAAACATCCCAACACACCCCAATCTCTTCATACACAAAACGACCACCGTAGTAGTGTCAAACGACCTGAAAATGTTACGATGGAAGACCATAAAACCAACCTTAATTTATGTGGTGTTTCTAAAAAACCTTCCTCCTCTAATACTCCACATAACATTAGAAAAACATGCAGCCCAACAGCAACACAAAATAGTCCGCAAAACAGTCCGCTACAAGTGAATAACTCGAACTCACGGCTTCCAATCACCGTCCCGTGAATTTTTACAAGTATAGAACGATTTACCATGATTTTACAGAAAATAAAAATGTATGAAAGAGAGAAGTAAACTTACCTTATTTGTTGGATAACTCAGCTCCTATCTTGGTTCTTCAAACTCTAGGTTTTTACCTCCAATTAGAACTTAAAAGGGAGAGAAAATCAATTAGGGTTTGTGGAAAGTTTTTGGGAGGATATTTGGAGATTATGTCTGGTTATTATGACCTATTTTGATTCTAATATATGAAAAAATAGTCCTTTAAAAGGCCTCTTTGGACGACCCGAAATGGCCCATTTTTGGGCTCTCATTTAAGCATATACACCTACTTGTCACCTAACAGCCTGCGCAGTCTGCAAAAACGCCCATATCTCTCTACTTCGATATCATATTGACAAATGGTTTAATTATTTAGAAAAGAGATTCATAGATATTCGATTTTATGGGTGGAAGACCCCATAAAGCTAAGTATATTGGGAGAAAATCGCAGTTACATTTGACCCAAAATTTCAGTAAAACTTATGAACGTAACTTGTGATGACTTTCATCGACTTTTTTTCTACAACTCGCTTGACTTAAAAACATAACACAAGGCTATCATACGACTAATATAAATCATAACATAATCTCCTTATCATGTTAATCACCCTAGTCTCACCCCAAAAGTCCATGTTATAACATTCCAACTTGTCGACTTTAGACGAAACTTATTTTCTTCAATTGGTTTAGCTTCTAAGCATTCAAACCCTCTTGGTACTTGCAGTCCATGATCTTAAATATTTTTAACGTCCAAGTTAACATGATAACTTACTTTTTATACTTCCAAAAATGATCTCTTTTCTTAGCTTACATCAATTGACTTACTACGTACTCGTACGTACAGAAACATGGGGTGTGACATATCACTTAAGAATTTTAGCATACAATACAAAGATTTATGAAAGGTTCACTCATCTCTCTCAAGAGAATGCTTCAATTACGACTTCAAGTACCATTGGCTTTCCCCTCATGTAGATCTCCACTAATGTAAGCTCACTCGGCTTGAAATCAAATAGGACTTCTTCAGGATGTAATGAAGATTTTTGGATTAGGGATACAATATGGTTGTGTAGTTATACCTTTCATTAAGAACTCCATTTTTTTAATTCTCGACTCACATATGGTTGTGTAGTTATACCACCAATGTAGAATCTACATGCACGTTAGTCAAACAAGAGGAAAGAATAACCAACAAAGAAGAACAAGGGCCGATAAATCCACACCGAAGATGTGGAGTCAATGGCTTCAACTTCAAGGTAGGAGGCTCTTCAATGGAAGGCTTTGAAGGAGGAGTTTTCCTATTTTCAAGATCCAAAGATAGTTTCCAGGGTGCATAATGGTATGAACACATTCCTTGCAAAGAATTCACACATTCCATGAAGCCATCCATCAAAGTTGATCAAGACGACCTATAACATATCACCAACATTGATCGTGGAACTTGTATCATCAACAATAACATCGATCACCAAGTCCAAAAAAGAACACACATCGTTGCTATTTGGCTGCCGCATGGATTTGCACACATACAATACCACTTTTTCATCACCCACTCAGAAAGTGAGTTCTCTAGCTTCCACATCACATAGAGCCTTCCCTGTAGAAAGGAAAGGTATTCCAAGAATAATTGGCACCTCATAATCCACTTCACAATCAAGAATGACAAAATCCGTCGGAAGAATGAATTTATCAACATGATCCAACACATCTTCAATCACTCCCAACGGTCTCTTCATGGTACGATCGGAAATTTGCAATCTCATAGATGTGGGTCTTGGTTTCCCAATTCCCAAGGTATTGAAAACCGAATAGGTCTCAAATTTATTCTTTCCCCAAGATCACAAAGATCTTTATCAAACACGATACTTCTGATTGTACAAGGAATTGTGAAATCACTGGGATCTTCAGATTTAGGAGCCATTGAATGAACAATTGCACTCACTTGATGATGGACTTTGATAGTTTCAAAATTCATCGACCTCTTCTTTGTCACTAAATCATTCATAAACTTTGCATAACTAGGAATTTTTTCCAAAGCTTCCACTAATAGCACATTGATTGAGAAACTCTTCATCATTTCAATGAACTTTTTGAATTGATTATCGCCATTTTTCTTGGCAAGCCTTTGAGGGTATGGAGGTGGAGGCTTAGGTAATGGTGCCTTAGCCTTTTGCACTATGGTTTCGGTATGTCAATAATGTGATCCCTAGAAAAGTCCACCTCCTATTGAATCTCTTTCACACAATCATCAATATCGATCCAAACTTCATCATTTACTTGCACCACATTGTTCGGGACATCTTCTTCTTATACCACTTTCTCAACATCCACAAGTTGCCTTTGAATTGAAGTGGATGCATTCCCACCCCTTCCACTTCTTGTAGTAGCAGCTATGGCATGCCAAGTATTGTTCTAACCCTCTGGGTTTACCACTGTGTCACTTGGTAGTGCCCCCTTAGGAAGAGAATTTAGAGCTTGAGAGATTTTTCCCATTTGGATCGATGTGTTGTGTGAGGAAAGTTGGGCATCCAAAGCATTCTTTTCCATCATTTGCTTGAATATTTCTCAATACGCCCTATCTTATTTTGGGAAGAACTAGGACCATGGGAAGGATAAGGGGGCGGGTTGCTCGGTTGTTGATACATCGGGGGCCTTTGAAAATCCAACCACCGATTGCCTTGATTATTGCTCCATCCGCCTTGATTGTTACCTCCCCAATTGCCTTAATTATTGTTGTTATGCCACTTCCCTTATTTTTTCCACCACTCCAATTTCCTTGATTGTTGTTGTTACTCCAATTTCCTTGATTATTTCCACCACTCCAATTTCCTTGGTTGTGAGAATTCCAATTGCCTTGATTGTTTAGAGGTCGTCATTGTTGTTGGCTTGGTCCTTGTAAGTTGTTTCTTTTCCCTTGAAAATTGTTCACATATTGCACCTCCTCTTCTTGGTCATTGTAAGAATCATCTTGGTCAAACGCACTATCTTCTTGCACAAAATTGTCCACTTGATGTTTTACTTGTGGACTCTTGGTTCTCCTTTTGTTCATCATCATGTTTACTCCCTCCATGATATTGACTTGCCTAGGATTTTGCAATTGTTGAAGTTGAGTCTTTTCTAGTTGATTCATGGCGGTAGTCAATTCGGCTATGGCTTGCCCATGGTCATGCAACACTTTGTGGAGGTGAATCACGTTGGGGTCACCTTGTGGAACATTGGCCCGGGATTGCCATGCCGATGATGTTTCCGTCATTTAATCTAAAATCTTACACACTTCCACATAAGGCGTAGTCATGAAGTTCCCACCAGCAAGTTGATTTACTACACATTGGTTGGTTGTGTTGATCCCATGATAAAAAGTTTGTTGAATCTTGTTCTCCGTCATATCGTTGTTAGGACTTTCCTTAACCATTGTTCTATATCGTTCCCATATATCGTGTAGTGGTTCATTTGACTCTTGCTTGAAAGCCAAAATTTCATCCCGAAGTGTAGCCATGTGCCCAAGAGTGAAGTACTTAGAAATAAAATTTTCCGCAAATTCATCCCAAGTGTGAATGGAATGGTTCGGCAAACATTTCAACCAATCTAAAGCTTTCCCCCATAGAGAGAAGGGAAAAAGCCTCAGCCTCAAATCATCCTCGGATACATTTGTTTGTTTATTCCCCCAACACGTGTCCACAAACCCCTTCAAATGTTTATATGCATTTTGACTTGGAGCACCGATGAAGAACCCTCGTTGCTATATCAAAGTGAGCATCACATTGCTTATTTGAAAATTGCCCACCCTAATACGGGGAGGGACTGTTGCACTTGCATATCCTTCATTGGGTAACACCCAGTGTGGAGCCATTTGTGGTAGAGGTTGGGGGGGGGGGGGGGGAACGATCACTTTGTCATGAGGAACTCGGCCTCTTCTATTGTCTTGAGGTTCAAGAGGAACCTCATCCACTTGGTCATCCTCAACATCCACATCCCCTAAAGCAATATTCCTGAGCTCGTTATTTTCCATGTTTGTACCTACGATTGCTCAAACAAGTTAGTAACATGGAAGGAAAAGAAGATATTCCAAAAACACACCCAAATATATACCTAACACCTTTTTTAACTCACCGGAAGCTCTGCCAAAAATTGATCGCGTCTAAATGCACACCTCTAAAAAGGTATGAATTGGTCGTTTGCAATTTTATAAATCCAACTAAGAGTCAGGGTCGAATCCACACGGAGTTAAGATGGGAGTTAGGGGCATATATTTCAATGTGTGTGATTGAATTATCTAGATTTGCACTTCCACTAAAAGGTTTTTTTTTCTATTTGTAATTTTACTCTAGAGATTGAAGAATAAAAAAAGAAGAATAGGATAATTTTTTTTTGAGGTTTTTCAAATTGATAAAAAGGCTAGGGATTTGACCATTACCTAGGTGTTTGCCTAATGGGTTAAAGACCTTAATGCTTGTTTTGTTGATCAGGGTGTATTATAGCTATCAACTCTCAATTGCCCACTCAATACCTCTCGGTCAGAGGGTTGTTTTTTCCAATTTGGCTTTCTCAAGACCAAATGCATATCACACAAAGCAATTGATAAAAGCTCAAGCCGGATTATTACTATCTCTAGGTTGAACCCTTTAATTGGGTTAATCAATCTCTCGATTGACCCAATTCCTTGTTAGCCAAGTTTTTCTAGACTAAGTCTCTCTTTCTCAAGTAGAGACCAATTAAAATATGCATGAAATAATGTTTGCAACCATTAATTCCACAAATTAAAGCATGAACTAGGCTAAGTAATAAGCACCTGATGTGTGGCTAGAATTCGTGATTTTAAGCATTATATACCTCGCATTTTATGTGCTTTA
>ML306920.1:0-74680 GCA_005239505.1 Nicotiana paniculata | reverse complement strand
ACGTGAAATAACAGAATCACTTCAAGACTCTTACTAACAAAATGTTTTATCATGACCTCAAAACATTTACTACTTCATAATAATATTTTGAGACTGAAATCCCTATCACTCCTAATTCAAAGTACCGGCCAATCATCTTGAAGAGGCACATTTCATCTATAAATTTAATTGATGCTGGTTTGCAGATACGAATAAGTCTTTTTTTAAAAATTTCAATTGAAGGCCCAACCAATGGCAAGTTTAAGCCAACAATAACAATATGGCTTCTACTTTTAAATTTATGTGCACTTAGTCCAAGATCTAAACACAGCGCACCTCTGTTTTCAATTTTCACCTTTTCCGGTCGTTTTCGTTTTGTTCACGGATCATAAAATTTATTTTCGTTCGGGGGGAAATCGTTTGTTATTGAGGTGCAGAAAAAACTGAAGTGCAATATCTTAATCTTACTCTGATGATTTTTGAAGCTATTTCAGGACTTCACATTAACATGTCCAAGAGTATCATTTATTCTGTTAATATGGTACCTGACTTGGTGGAGGAGCTGGCTGACATTATGTTCTGCACCACAGGATCATTTCCTACTACCTACTTAGGTCTCCCCTTAGGTGCTAGACACAGGGCAACTGATATTTGGAATGTGATCATTGAAAAGTTTGAGAAAAGATTGGCATCATGGCAGCAACAGTACCATTCTTTTGGGGGTAGATTAACACTCATCAGTAGTGTTTTGGATAGTATACCTACCTATTTTATGTCCCTATAACTAAGATCCTATGGGAGGGTAAGAGTAAAGAGCATAAGTTTCACTTAGTCAAATGGTCCAAAGTTACAATGCCCAAAACACTTTGGGGGCCTTGGAGTTAAAGATCTGGCACTTAGACAACAAAAGCATGCTTATGAAGTGGCACGGGAGGCACAACCAGGAGGAAGCTGGGTTCTGGAAAGAGATCATCCAAGCAAAGTATGGGACTTCCCGTCACTGGTGCACTAATATGGTTAGAACACCATATGGAACTGGGTTGTGGAAGAATATCATGAAACTTTGGGAGGCTTTCTCAAGAAACACATCACTGCAAGTGGGAAATGGTGCACACATCCAACTTTGGAAGGACAAATGGTTGGGGCACACTACACTAAAGGAGGTCTGCCCAAGATTATTCCTAATTGCAACCAATCCAGACTCTACTATTGCCTATTGCTCAAAACAGGGAGAACAATACATGGAATCTAAACCTAAGAAGGGATCTTAATGATTGGGAGATAGAAGATCTGGCTTCATTTCTTGGAAGCCTCCATAACAACATAGTCGCCAGACAGGGAAAAGACAGGCTTAAATGGGAAAACAACAAAGAGGGCACTTACTCCGTCAAAGCAGGCTACTCCCACTTGAGCTCTAATAAAGAAATGATTGATCAATGGCCTTAGAAATTAATCTAGAGAACTAAGCTGCCACCAAAAGTTATCTGTTTTAGCTGGATCACTCTAAAGGGCTCTTGCTTAACACAAGACAATCGCATCAGGAGAAATTTTCAGCTACCTAATAGGTGTTACATGTTCCTCTGCAAGTCTGAGTCAATTAATCATTTGTTTCTTTACTGCTCAGTTGCAACAAACATGTGGAACATGTTCCTAACTCTTTTTGGTCTGCATTGGTCTATGCCATGTAGTGTCAGGGAGGCTTTTGTGAGTTGGTGCTCATGAAAGTTGATAAAACCATCAAAAGGATATGGGCTATGGTTCCTGCTTGTATTTTGTGGTGTATATGGACCGAAAGGAATCGGAGATGCTTTGATGGGGTATCAACTACCAATCATTCTCTTAAAGCAAAATGATTAGTTAATCTTTTAAGCTGGGTTAATCTTACCCCTGTTTATAACACTCAATCCTTTTTGGAATTTATCAGCTCCTTAGTCGTATGATAGATCTTTTGTTGATACTTTTGGGCTGATACTTTCTGTTTCTTTGTACCATCTGCATCTTCTTGCTGCTTTTTGTTAATAATATTCATTTACTTCATCAAAAAAAAAAAAAAGATTCTATGTCCAAATGTCCATCTTGGAGAATGAAAGATTGAATTCTACAATATTCATGTAAGTTTTCACAGAATATCTCTCAAAATTTACAATATCTTTATAGCTCTATTTTTATTATTTTGAATTTTCTTAGCCGAAGCCCTCAGCTGTATCCATATCCGAATCTGCACCCCCGAATCTCAAAATTTAGATTTTGCCGAATCCGATACTCGGATCCGGCCCGTATCGGATACCCGCACCCAAGTCCGAGCAACTTAGGTTTTCTCTGCTTGTATGACTACTTGAGCTATTATTCATGCTACAAATCATGTCTAGGCTATGTGCTTATCTGTTTGAGACATGATATGGCTATATTTGCTATGTTGAGTTGTTTGCCTTGATGGTAGTCATATTGTTCAGTCAAGATATTATATCCGCGTGTTATATCATCATTTTTGTATACTTCTTACATGGTATCTCACATGTTGGCGTCCTTATTGGTGTGGCACGGGTTTGAGTAGATTTGTGGCACATTAGTATGATTTGTGCGGTATATTGATTTCTGAGACGGTGAGATCTTGGAATATTGAGATTTGAGCGGATCAATGAGGGCCCATAGAGCCGTGTTAATATTGATATTGAGGTGACATGAAGCCAGACTCCCCTGTGGGCTGAGCGGTATTGATATTAAGGTGATGTGTGCGCCAGGTTATTTAGGCTAAGTTTTGATGATCGTTGACCTTTGATCTGATTCGTGCTTGGGCTAGGATCCGCCCCTCCGGAGTCGGGTGATAACCCATGCTACTTTGGGCCCTGTTGGTGCAGGCACTTAGTATGTGCTGAGGGAGGGACTTTAAGCCAGGCACCCATACAGTGCTGAGATTGTGCTTATTTGATGATTTTACCATGAATTCGTTGATTTTGGCATTGTTACTTGTCATGCAGGCATAGAGACGTATCTTTCTCATGCTAATTGATACTTTATACCTTGAAATTGATGTTTTAACTAATTTGTTTGGGAAGCATGCTATCTCCCTATTAATGTGATTAACAGCTTGTTTAGATTGGCTTAAAAAGGTGGCTTTTCAGCAGAAATAGCTTTTAAGCCAAAAAGAAATAGTTGGGGTTGCCCAGCTTATTGCTTTTGGCCTGTTTTAAGCAATTTTTAACTTATTTTCAGCACTTTTTGACTTTACCAAACAGCGAAAAAAGCAAAAAAGAGCTTAAAAGCTGACTTGATTGGCTTAAAAGCCAATCCAAACACCCTCTAAGTTGAACTTGTTATTCTTGAGCTATTTTTTCTTTTTTACTATCATTGTGTTGTTGTTGTTATTGTTGGTTGATCTGAGGTAATGTTGGCTACTTACTAAGTATATGGGGTCGGTTGTATTTATACTACACTCTAAGCTAGTCAAGTCAGGTTTATTTCTTAATAGGTATCGCATGACTTGAACCTCATCACTACTTCACGAGGCTAATCTTGATACTTACTGAGTACACGTTGTCTCGTACTCATACTACGCTTCTGCATATTTTTGTGCAAATTCTGGTATTGGCTCGAGTGGACCTCAGGATGGTGCACAGTAGTTGATATAGCAGACCTGAGGTAGTATTGTATGGTCGTCCGCAGACCCATGGAGTCCCCTTCCTTCTTTTATCATACTGTTATTTACATTTCAGACATTATATGTAATATCGAGAGACTTTGTTGTATCTTATTGTAGAACTCATGACTACGTACTACCAGGTTTTAGGAAAAGTATTGTCCTTGTATTTCAGTGTTTGTTGTTGTCGAAGGATTCATTTCGTGTATTTATGTTGTAACATTTATATTATACCTTATTATACTTAGTTTGATCTATGTTTAGATATTGGCTTACCTAGCATTGGGAATTAGGTGTCATCGCGGCCTTTGGTGGGATTTTTAGGTTGTGACAGTATCTACAAATCAAAGCTTAACTAAGGGTAAAAATTCAGGCTCTTCAAACTGCTATTTAATCTGACTAGCATAGCACCTCTACAGTGTACCTCTTGAATTATCTGATTGATAATCAACGCGGCAGTTCTGCTCTGCTGCTGAAAAATACTCATATTCCTTTCACACCAGACACTATATATACATCAAGCCAAAGCCATTCTATATATACTTGCCCCTAAAGACCTCCCTTTGTGCAGGATAAACAGCCCATGCCAACCCATACTTTTGCCTATTAACCCCTCGTCAATGTAATATCTTCTCCATATTGCAGCTGAATATTGACATATGAAGACCAAATTCTTATACATGCTCTACCTTAATATAGGGTAAAAGCCGGACAGACAATCCTAGCATGATCTTTTTTGGGTAAAGGAAAATTCTAGCATGATCTAGTTCTCACTAGATACTTCTACCTTCTACTTTTTCCTTGTCAAAATAGTTCTCACTAGATACTTCTTGTACAATTACATGTACAAGGTCATCCCCACTCTAACAAAATGTCAATCTATAGCCATTGTTCTTTAAAACCATTATGATAGACTTAAATATTGTTGCAAGACACCCAATAATTATGAATATAAACAAGTGCTAGTACCCCACCCATCAATATTTCAACAACCTCATTCTACAACCAAAAGGCTAAGTTTTCCTAGTCCCTCTGTCCAAATAACATTCAAGTCACATCTAGTCAAAGTCATCCAGAGTTATGCTACGCACGAGCAACAGATACATGTAGTAACAGTAAATGTTCTTAATATTACGGATAAGAGAATTAATTGTATTTAGGAGTCATTACTTTGTAAAACTTGTCTTTTAAAGTTGTTTAGTCGCATTACTTTTATTAAATCAGATTGCAAGTCCATGAAATTAACAAACAGGCCCTTGAGTCTTAGGGTTTCAAGTTGAGCAGGACTAAGATGGAATACCTAGAGTGCAAGTTCAGCGTCGAGCCAACGGTAGCGGATTGGACGTGAGGCTTAGATCACAAGTCATCCCCAAGAGGGGCAGTTTCAAGTACCTTGGGTCGGTTACACAGGGGATGGGGAGATCAACGATGATGTCATTCACCGTATAGGGGTGGGGTGGATGAAGTAGAGGTCAGCTTCTGAAGTCCTGCCACCGATACTCAAAAGGTAAGTTTTATAGAGCGGTGATTAGACCGACTATGTTGTATGGGGCTGAGTGTTGGCCAGTTAAGAACTCTCATATCTAGAAGATGAAGGTAGCCGAAATGAGGATGTTGAGGTGGATGTGCGAGCACACTAAGATGGATAAGATTAGGAATGCAGATATTCGGGAGAAGGTGGCGTGGGCCCCATGGATGACAAGTTGCGGGAAGCTAGGCTCAGATGGTTTGGGCACGTTCAGAGGAGAAGCCTCGATGGCCCGATAAAGAGGTGCGAGCGGCTGGCTTTGGTGGGTGTGAGAAGAGATAGAGGGCGGCCTAAGAAGTATTGGGGAGAGGTGATCATGCAGGACATGGTGAGGCTTCAGGTTACCGAAGACATGGCCCTAGACAGGAAGTTGTGGAGGTCGAGCATTAGGGTCGTAGGTTAGGAGGTAGTTGTGCATATTTCTACGGCGCGCTAGAGTGAGGCTAGTCTTATTAGGTTTTTTCTTAGATTGTAAGTGGTTAATGTTGAGTTCACACTACTCTTTCGTTCCTCTTATTGTCGGGCTTTATCTACTGGTTATTGTTTTGCTTTTATATATGTTGTTATTTTTTTCTAAGGCTTTTATTGATGGTACTGATATATTATCTCTTTTCGTATTCTTGAGCTGAGGGTCTATCGAAAATAGTCTCTCTACCCTTCGGGTAGGGGTATGATCTACGTACACACTACCCTCCCCAAACCCCACTAGTGGAATTTCACCGGTTGTTGTTGTTGTTGTATCTTTATTATTAAGTAAACTAATATCAACCTGTTTTCTGCGATCTTAATATTACCCAACAATGTCTACAATTACGATTAAGGAGATAGTTTCAACAAATAATAATTACAATTACGTTGATAACTATATAAGAGTTTTAAAAAAGTTTCAATGGTCAAAATAAAGAATAATTAGGGGAAGACCTGGGAACCATGAGAAGGAGATTTGATGCGAGCAGTGAAGGTTCCGGCGGGGGAGAAATCGGAGTCACCGAAGGCGTGTTCTAGGGTGAACTGGATCTTCGAATCTGAATCGGAACCCGACCCGGTAGACCTCTTCCGGGTCGACTGAACAGGAGAAGAAGTTGCTGAACCTACCTTGATGTCATTGGGATCAGCTGCACGGGATCGGATTCCAACTTCGAGACCGAACTCTTCATCGTCGACGAGAAGCTCGTCGGACTGGAACCCATGTGACGTCGTAAGGATCAACAACAGGAAGAAACCTGCCCCAGTTACAGATTTGGTTCTCATTCTTGAAAGGAGGTTGAGACTTAGAAGAGTGAGGAGCAAACACCTTTTGATGGATTTTTGGAGAGCGGACTAGCCGAGGTAAAGACTAGAGACAGCAGGGGATGTAGTAGTAGTAGTATAGTGTTATTTGGTTTTATTATCTTTTAAAAAACAATTCTTTAGAGTAATAATAATAATAATAATAATAATAATAACGACTTAGACTAACTGGTTATATTTATCTAATATTAGGAGTAAAATTCATTTGTAGTCCCTCGGCCGGAACTTATATATTATTCGGTAGCCATAAAATGACTCCATACAAGTCATAGCTTAAAAACAATAATAAGGGCTATTTTTCTTTTTGCGCCTCCGGTCCTCACTGCACAATACTAGAAAACAAAGTTGGAAAATCATACGAAGCTTTAGGAATGAAGTTTTCTGGGATGCTCGTGATTAGCTCATATTTGTGGGGAGAAAACCTATTGGTATACAGATTCAAGATCCAAGAAAAGCAACGGTGGATAAATGGTGGAAATTTGTCTGTCCATCAAATAAAGGGAATAACGACCCTTTGATCAATCTTTTGTTGATGAAGCACCAAAGTTTGAAGAACGTTGCTGAAATTTATTTCGATAAAAAGATTGCCTCTGTCTCTCTCTCTTAATTCAGAATCTGGTTATGGGGACATTCGCCTATGTAATGTATGTAAGGAAGAAGAGGAAGAGAAGGGGTGGTAATTAAGAGGCTTAAAAGAAGTGACATTTCTGAAGGATAAAAATTTGACGGTTGAATTTTACATAAGGGAACCCCTTTTTTATCCTTTTGTTGATGAAGTCAATTTATATATAATATACTGTCACTATACAAAATATATACAATAGATTATTACTATACAAATATATACAAAATAGACTATTATTATACAAAAATATACTCTATACAAAATAGACTGTCACTTATACTAAATAGACTATCGCTATACAATTTATGTACAATAGACTGTCACTATACAAAACAATAAAAAATAGACTGATTATACAAAAAAATATACTAAATAGACTGTCACTATATAAAATAAACCGTCACTATACAAAACATGATACAAAATAGACTGTCACTATACAAATAATATACAAAATATACTATCACAATACAAAAAATATACAAAATAGATATTTTGGGATATTAGATGTAATATGTTTGGGCCGAAGGGCCATTTTATGTAAGTGAACAAATATATGTCAATTTAATTTTGAGGGGCTATAGAGGATAGTTTTTTCTGATATTAGTGGGGCATGGCCCGTGTTGAGCCCGGACCCAAACTTCATAAGTTAGCAATTGATATTTGTTGATCAAAATATTGTATAACTTTTGATGAGAGTAACTTGTACTATGATCATACGTGTAATTGAAATGTACCAGTTTATTTGTTATTATTCAAATATAATCCTCAATGACACTAGTTTATTAGCTCAGAAAAAATTCTCTGAGAAGTTCAAAAGTAAGGATTTTTTTCATATATGTAAACTCAAGTAACTTAATGGGTATACAAACTATTGATCAATAGGTAATCAATATTTATGTAATAAAAACAACTAAAAAGGAACTTTTTATGTACTTTTATTTGTATCATTTACTGCATTTTAAGCGCATTAACACAGTAGTAATGTTGCAATCCCTTTTAAGTTATCATGGAAAAACTGAGACAAATAGCAGAAGAAATTCCAATTAAAAAAAGTGAGCTTGCATTAAACTTATTGTGAATTACTTGTTTGTTATAACAATTTAAATAATGCTCTAGATTTCATATTTGCCGTGAGACAAACAATGACTTTGTTTCTTTTTAGAAACTTTGATAGAACATAGAACGAAGAAAACAAATTCAAGCCAAAAGGGAGATCATAGTTACTGGTGAGTCTTTCAACAAGCGTTATTTATATCAGTTACATGACCAATATGTTTTACCCGCTAACAAAAATATAAATATATATATCAGTAAGTAACATAAAGTGAATCGCATTGTTCATGTTTTCTGCAATATTGGAAAACAAAAGAATGTTAATAATGACAGTGACAAAGTAATTTGGTAGAAAAACAAACTAGTAGCCTTTTATTTGCGGTGCCTGTCATATACAAGTTGACGGGTTTAAAACACGTATGTACATAGCATCAGAAGACGTATATACAGGGGTTGTGCCCCGTTTTCTCGCAAAAAGTGGGTTTCGACGTGTGACAACTCTTTTAAACGGATGGTAAAAGAGAAGAGTCGTCATCTAACGATTTTTAAGGTGCGTTAGGGCATCTATTTGTAAATAACTCTATTTTAACTAGTTCGTGTCACCAAAGATCGGGTAAGGGATCAAATTACCTCGAAAAGAGGGTGTTAGGCACTCTTCGAGGTCCACAAATATGATTTCTGGCCAAAGTTTACACCCTGCGAATTATAAATAATAACTGTCATATGTGATCATATAAATGAGGGAAGACATAGAATTTAACTATATAGATAATCGGTACAAGTCTTTAGAGGTTACACAGTACAACTTGATTAGTCTATATTTAATGAAAAATAAACATACAAAAGAAAGGGGGTCCTAAGTTTTTAGCTTAAAGGATCACCCTTTACAACATAAATAATATTTCGCAACTCTCTTAGGGTAGGGTGATGTGCCGTAGAATTTCGGCACATTTGATACCAATTACATAGACTTTAAGTTCATCTTTCAATGCATTTTGAGTCAATTCTTATGAAGTTTTGATGTTTTGCAGTGTATGAGGCTTGAGGACCAAAAAATACGGAAAAGAAGTCAAGAAGCCACAAAAGGGCAGAAATGATGCAAGTATGCGGTCGTATAAATCATATGCGGACCGCATCACCATTGCAGACTGAAGCAGATTTTTGGTTAACTGAAGAGGAAAAAATGTGATCCATTACGAGATCGCATAACACTTATGTGGATCGCATATTGACTGCATAACTGAGATCAAGAAAGGTGAGAGGCACTTATGCGGGGGAATATGCGATCGCATAATGGTTATGCGGACCACATAATTGAAATGCGGTCAAGAGCTGGGTTCAGAGACTTGAGATTATGCGATGAATTCGAAGATATGCGGACTGCATACATGATCTGTGACCAGTATGCGGTCGCATAAATGCTCTGCAGGGACATTTTGTCAAATTTTGGCTTCGACTTTTAGCCCACTATAAATAGATTTACTATGATTTTTGTGGGTCATCGTGTCTGAAAAAGAAACTACAATTGAAGGCATTGAATATTCCATTGTTTTGGAAGCTTTCGTAGAAAGATTCTTGCACTTTTGTAAGCTTTATGACTTTAATTATTCTTTTATCTTTGTATTTTAGTATGAGTGGCTAGTCTTAAATACTAAGGTTGTGGACCTTAAATGGGTGTATGTTAATGAGTGTTTACCATTGAATATATATGTAATGGTTGATTTATATTTATTCATTTCTCATTCTTCATTTATTGTTGGTGGTTGCAAACATTAACAAATTTCATTTTACTCTTTCTTTACTTGGAAGTGGGTTAGGGTTTGGTAGAAGTGAATACAAAAACTCAAGGCTTTAAACCTTGTTTAATAGAATCGCTTAGGAATAAGTGGGTTCTATTTGGCATAAATTGATTATTCTTAATTGCAACTCTTTTATATTTTGAAAAATCATAAAGAGAAAATACTACTCAACTATTGGAAAATATTGAGTAGTCATTTAGAAATCATTTGCATATCAAAGGACATATCATTAGAAATATATCATATTAACACCGATAATATTGCATTCCATTGGAGGGGACACAACCTTAGTTTCTTTAATCAAAATTAATTACAATCTCACTATATTATACTTATTTTCATTTCACTCAATTACAACACTCTTTTTAGATAACGTGATAGAATTACGATTTAAGTCAAGTTTTACACTAATCAAGTAATATTTTCACACGTATTCCCTGTGAGATTCGACCCCAACCTAGTTGGGTTATTATATTTGACATCGACCGCTTTGCACTATTTATTAAGGTGTAATTTGAGCGTATCAAATTTTGACGTCGTTGTCGGGGAATACGGTTTTGAAATTACTAATTAGTGTGTGCTTTACTTTACATCTTTTTCTATTCCATCACACTTTGCTTGCTTTGCTTGGTGTTCTAGGTAAACATGGTCGAGTACGAGGAAGAAGATAATTATTTTGCGGATATCGAGGATACAAATACCATTGTCCCTCCGCGAGTTGATGCTTCTACCTTCAAAGTGGAACATGGTTTAATCCTAATGCTTAAAGCAGAGGGATTATTCAGAAATTCTACTGATGATGATCCTACACAACATATTAGAAACTTCTTGGTTGTGTGTGCGATGCACAAGCAGAACACTGTGACAGATGATGCCCTAAGATTGAGGGTATTCAAGTACTCATTAGTTGGAGAGTCAAGGAAATGGATCCAAAATCTACCACCTCATTCCATTCACTCTTGGACTGAACTCGTCTGTGCCTTCCTAGCCAAATGGTTCCCACAAAGCAAGAAGTTCGAGCTCAGAGATAAACCTACATGAGGCATGGGATCGTTTCAAGCTATACCTAGTGAAGTCGCTGAATCATGGTTTTTCGGATACAATCTTGTTGGAGAAGTTTTACATGGGTTTGGATTCGTTGAACAAATTGATAGCCAAAAATGCGGCAGATGGGTCTTTCATGGACAAAACATTCCCAAGGATTACACAGATTCTAGATAAGATGGTCGAGCACAACCAAGCTTGGCATTCCAAAGATACCACGGGTGGAATTGCATACGGTACTCCCTCTCTGACCAACATGATTAACGAAAACCAAGAGAGATACCGCGTAATTGCTGGGCTTGCCACCAATATTAATGAGTTAACCAAGATGTTCATGGAAAGTCAGACAAAGAAAGTAAATGTTGCAGAAGATATACAACTGGTGAATCAAGAGTGCGAAGAAGCAAACTATGTCCATAATTCTCAAGGTGGTTATCGCCAACAAAATCAATGAAGGCCTAATCCACAAGGGAAAGGCCATCAACAGTGGCACAATGATCAAGGTGGATCAAGTCAAGGTAGTTGGAGCAACAACAACAACAGTTATGCAAATCGGAATTCAACCTCTATGTTCCACCAAAGGGGCAATACTCTAACTCCTCACATTATAAGGAAGGTTCTTAAAGTGAGTCCAACTTGGAGGGGATGCTTGAAAAAATATTACAACATCAAGAAAGAGGCGACATTACAATGAAAAACATGGTTGAACTTGTGGGATCACACACCGCATCCGTACAAAAGCTAGAAATATAAATGAGAGGTATGTCAAGATATCAAAATCCAAAGCTAAAGGATGTTGATACCCAATTTTTCCTCAAATTATTTTTAAATTTGGATATATACCTTCAAAATCAAGTTTCCATAACAGTTGGTATTTTTCCATAATTTTTACAAATTTATTTCCAATTTATCTAGTATTTTTATCTCTAATAATTAATTATAAATTGCATTACAAATGATTTCAAAGACATCTCCTGACTTAATACATTATTTTTGGCCTTGTTAAGATCAAATTATTTCACAATTAGCCAGATTGGCACTCTTTGATTATAATTGCAATAACTTTGCAATTATAGCCTAATCATATATTTTATGCTATTTTTGCCCAATAATTAGTCATTTTATATTTTAAATACTAATTAATCTTGTTAATTTAATTTTATTAAGCATAAATTTTATTTTTATAATTATCAGCTATTTTTATAAATTATTTATCTATTTTTTATGGGGTATTTAACAAATAGCTATTTTTTCATTTCAATTCTAACCTATTAAAACCAGCCCAAACCCCAATTAAAATGACCCAAGCCCAAACCTCCACCTAACCCGGCCCAGGTCCTCTTAAGTCTTGGTCGTTGATCATTTTGATCAACGGCTCAGATTACCCCTTTCCTTAATTAATCATAAACGACCTACCCCAAAACCTCATTCCCTCTCTCATTCTATCGTTACACTCCGCCGTCCTCTCCTCTCATCTCTCTCAACTCTCTCATCTCTTCGACTCCCTCTGCTAAACCTAGCCCCCTTTCCGGTCGTTGCTTTGCCGGTAACCATGGTGGTCTCACCACCACCCCCAGCCTATGGCTCTCCTCCTACATCGGATTGATGTTGTCCTGAGGTTTTCAAGGGAACCAGAGGCGGTTCACTTACCTCCCATGATCTCACATGCCGTTCTCCGGCTATCCATGGTCGTCCGAGTAAGATTTCCACATTTTTCGGCTAGATACAGTGGTTCTTTAGCCGGTTCTCCTTCTCTTTGGGTTGTCTCTATGAAACCCCAGCTATCAGTCTCTGATTTTCATAGATCTATAACAAATCTTGGCTTATTCCGAGCTATTTTTGGTGTTTTCAAAAGGCTTTCCGATTTTTCATGAAGTGACTCTTCACCTTCTAACTAGGGTTTTCAAACCTCTTTTCAAAAATGATTATCCTTCATATTTTAAGTATTATCTTATGATTTTTATTATGTTTAAGCTTTATTCGAGCCTTTTCCCTTTGTGTCTGAGTTATTTCGTTAAAAAACCTAAAGTCTTAGCTTTCACCTATGGCTCTGAGTTTGTTTACAACGATGTGTTCATTTGTTCTATTGTGTTCACTCTGTTCTCTTGATTATTCTGTAATTTCGTGATGTTTTACCCCATATTACTTGTTAGGGTTTCTGGTTGCTATTACCATGCTTAATCTGTGATTCATCTCTATTCATTGTTTATCGATACCTCTAAATCTTCGCCTTTCCTGTTTGTATTATGCTTATTCAGTGATTCATGTCATTGTCCTATGTAAACCCCTAATTCCGTGTGATTTTACCCTGTTTTAATCACTAGGGTTTCTGACTCTCTCCTATTATGTGTTTACTTTGTATAACCTATGTTGATTCTTAAATCAGTACTACTCCTATTTCGAATCCCTAATTTCCTGTGATTGATTTCCTTTAATTGATTTCCAGTGATAATCTTTATGACTATTAGTTATTTCTTGCTTTATTACTATCAATTGATTCTTACAGTAGTGTTTTAATCAACCTGCCCCCAATTCCCTACTCTGTGCTTACTATGTATGAATCTTTCCTTATTTGCTTCCTTTCCTTATTTGTAACCTTTTCCTACCGTTGGAGAGTTAACTCCCTTAATTAAGGAAGTACCCATACTATTCTTAAACTGATTGATTCTGATTCCCTTAATTGCTGCCTGACTTTGATCTGCACCTTATTTACTACTGTTTTCAAAGCTATATATACCCAGGCCTCTTATTTTCCAAACACAGGATTTGATCTGTTCAAATCTCTCTCTCACACAATTAAAAAACTCTCTTCTGTGCTAGTTACTGTTATTCTAAGTTAGCTTGCTGCAAGCCAAGGCTAACTATTGTGCATCTCCTACTTCCTGTTTGTGTTACTGCTTTCTTCACTTCACTAGTATGTTCCAATTTAGATTTAAGTCCTCAAACCAACATGTTTCTATCACTGTTGTAATTCAGTGTGTTTCTAATTTGCTTTTACTTAGTATTCAACATGTATATAGGATCTTATACTCCCCTCTGCATGTTAAGTCAGGCTTTACTTGACCAGCATATTTTTGACCTGCTTCTTACGTGAATCTCCATGCCTATGACTGGTACATTATTTTAATCATGGCCTTAGTTGTTTTGGTGTTAATCTAACCTAGTACTTTACTGTACCCCTAATCCTCTGAACCCTTAGGAGCTCCTGATTGCATGTCTATATGTATGTATGCCTGCTACATGTTTGCCCTCACATGCTCTGTATTTGTCCCTCAAATTCTATTACCCCTGTTTGTGATTGTTGGACTATCCCCGGTCCTTTTTATGATGTTCAACTTCTATTCCAATCAAATTTCCCCCTTCAAAACTGTTTTCTTACTTACCCTTTCTCAAAACTGTTTTCTGACTTACCCTTTTCTCAAAACTGTTTTCTTACTTAAACCCTTTTAAAAAAATAAAAAAACACTCTCACATATACTTTTAGAAGTCTAGGTTCTGTCCCTTCCGTGTAAGCATTGCCTTAGGACCCTTGAGCTCCCTCTGAACTTTGACACACAGAGTCTGGCCATTCCACACTGCACTTACTCTATTTTGGCTATGAAATCTGGGTGTAAGCACTGCCCGGGAGCCCTTGAGGTCCTTAGGGAACTCCGACACACCCGAATTATGAGAAGGTTGTGAAATAATACCTGGCATTGAGGACTTGGAAACTTGAGCCTATTCTGTAGGCTCCCTATAGTTAACTTCTTATTTTCCTTCTATTTCAGTTGGGTAATTCGAAAAAGGGTTCAATGGCCTATAATAATTATGTGTAAACAACTCTGGGGTCGGATAGTGAAAATGGATTGGTGACATGCATGATTAAGGGTAGAAACCATGCCTCTAGGTTTATTTTCTCTATGCGCAATAGCAGCCATGTTTAGGTACACCATGCCATGCATTAGATATAATTCCACTTAGGATTTATATGTATTCGACATCTCCACGCTTAGAAATCCTGCCTATAGGATAAATAATTATAATGAAATAAGTTGCTATTACGTGATTCTGCCTATGTTCTGAAATTTCACCAGAAATACTGTCTTAGGATAAATAAGCTGTAATCACGTCTCATCATGCTATACACATAGAGATCCTGTTTTAGGTAAACAACATTTAAAATCTGTCACCTATGTTATTCCTGAAACTGTGCATAATGCTATGATTGTATGTGCATTTAGAAATCATGTTTAAGTTATTATGCATCATGCTGCATTTGATATCATGCTGCATTTGATATCATGCTATAGAATCGTATCTGTTTAACTGTATTTAGTCTAAACACAGAACAATCCCCTGTTCTCAGCAACTGGTAATTAGTCTTTGTACATCTTCACACCTAGAATCACATGTTATTAGCTAAAATAGCTTAGAGTTATTAACAAATCTGAATAACTGTTGCATGTTATCCAGCACTTAGGCAAGCCTTAGGTAATTAACTTAAAAAAGATAAAATCAGAACTGTTTTTGTGATCATGTTTAACTGTCAGCATGCTTAAACCAGTAGGCAAGCCTGATTAAGACTTTCTTTCTGATTTATGCAATAATCTGTCTTTGTGTTATCACCTAGATACCATGCTTTAGTATTCTGAATTAATATGGACCTTAATTGTGTATGAGACTTGCTGCTTATGTGTACTGTGTGTGGAGGAATGTTTGAGCCTTTATATGTTTTCTATGCTTTCCTTTATCTGCAGTCCTACTTGTTTTGTTATCTGTCGTCTTAGAATTTTACCTTTAAAACCTGAGGGTCTGCCTAACACCTCCTTTAGTATAGGAGTCCTAATTTCCTCCGGGACTGCTAGGAAGGGACGGGTAACAACATGCAATAGAGGTCGAGACCAACCCTCATTTTAATAACCTTACGGGGTGGGAAGGGTAGAATATGGATATGATGACCGGTGCGCTAATATCACGTGTAGACCCTCTTCGAGGAGTGATTACCGGGTATTGCATTGATGTGATCCATATTATTATAAACCTAGTATACCTTTATATGCTAGCTCATAATTCCTTTTCAAAAGCCAATCTTCTTTACTGTTTCTTTAAAACATCTGCATGCTCAAGACTTAAATCCCCTCTTATTTGAGCCTTTATTTCTTATTTGCTAGTTGTAAAAATTCACGAAACCATTTGGCCGGGAACCACACTTGTGGATCCTGAGGGGTGCCTAACACCTTCTCCTTAGGATAATTTCAAGCTCTTACCCAAATCTCTGGTTAGCAACGTAGTTGTAATTGAACCCCTTAGGTGCCCTAACACACCGTTAAAATCGTTAGGTGGCGACTCTTCAAAATATGCAAATCCCTTTCCCAAAAGGAAATAGTTGTCCCAACCAATGTCATAAACCCGATTCCGCGAGGAAAAAAAAGGGGGCACGACAGCATGGCGACTCTGCTGGGGATATCCAAGCTTTTACCATTTCAAATTGTTTCGTGAATTTGTGCCTTTATTTTAAATACTTGCACCCTTTCCTGCTACCTTTACATGCAATTAATTGTTTACTTTGGGTATTTACTTTTCTTCAAAAAGGAACTGACATGTCTCTTTGTTCCCTTTTGTAACTGCTTTAATCATTACTACCGTTTTTGCCGCTTTCTTTAACGTGCAAATACGTGACAACTTGTTTTAATACTTATTGCATAAATCATGCTCAAAATTCATATTCCACGCATGCCAAAGAAAATACTATAACAACGCTAGATGAGTGGTTGCGCCCTTCCTATATTATCACCCACTAAATTCGAAAAGGCTTATTTGCGGTAAAACTAGTCAATCAGCGGTGCAGTCGACGGTTCCGTGCCTTTCCCTCTTGAGTTGTCCGCTTAAGGGTACCGGTCTAAAACCCCATAGAAACCTTACTCTGTTGCACTATTGCATGCATCATGGTCAAACCTATTCAAGCTAAAGTGTTGTCCGCACGATAGCTTTTAAGATAGCCTTATCCAAAAGTCCACCGGGTTTCCCTAAACCCAAACGGACGCCCTCACGTTCTGTGCATTTATTTGGAGAACTAAATGCTTCCTGCTAATTATTGACGATAAATAGTCGAGTCCGGTAGGGTAAGGGCCTAACTTTATTTGCTTTGCAGAAAAAATGAGGCACGAAGTCCCCAGATTCGACATGGTCTCCAACATCCACCCAAGACTGTTGAGTTGGTGGGAGGATCTACACTCTAGCGACAAAGCTATCGTCATGAAACACTTGGGTAATCTACCGCCTCTTCTGGAAATCCAGCCTAACAAAATGATAATAGAGGCTGCTACCCTGTTCTGGGATCGTGAAATGTCCGTGTTCCGCTTTGGGAACATCGAAATGGCGCCTTTGATAGAAGAGATAGGGGGGTTGGCTAACCTAGTATGGGAAACTCCGGGGTTGTTGATGCTTAAGAACCGCACAGGCAAAAGTTTCCTCAAAATGATGGGTCTGAAAAAGGACGCGGAATTGGTATGTTTGGAGGATTCGTACATTCCATTTGACTACTTGTACGAAAGATATGGCTACAGCAAATCATACCGTACCTACCATGATGAGTTTGCTATCACCCCCCTGGGACACGTCCATCACCGAGTGTTCGTGTTTATGGTTTGCTTTTTGTGTTTGATCGTGTTCCCGATGAAGAAGAAAATGATCCATACCAGGCTAGCCATGGTAACTAAGACCATAATGGAAGGGCTAAATGGTCAAGATTTTAGCATTGTGCCCATGATCGTTGCAGACATATATCAAGCCTTAGAAAGGTGTCAACAAGGAGCAAAGCGTTTCGAAATTTGCAATTTATTACTTCAACTCTGGATCATGGAACATCTCCAAAAAGGCGAATATCGAAAGGACATTCACCGCAGAATATGCGATGACCACATCGCTTTCCATCACCCAAAGCGAATGAATTATATCCCTGACATGTTCGCTCAGCCTGAAAATGCTGAGGGATGGGTTGAGCTTTTCGATAACTTGACTGAAGAACAGGTTCAATGGATGTTTGAATGGTTTCCAACGGATGAGTTCATCATTCGATCCCGAGACGCATCATTTCTAATACTGATTGGTCTAGGGGGACACACCCTTACGTCCCTCTTCGAGTTATGAGGCAAGCAAGAAGGAAGAAAGTCATCCCTAGGGTCGAGAAGATGATCCATCTTCGAGCTGACTTTCAAAATAATGACAGTCCCCACAAGTGCCAAGCTCAGCGCCTGTGGCACTGCAAGGTTATACTTGAGAAAGACACCATCGATCTAGACAAGTATCACGCCGGTTGTACCCCTTTCTATCTCGGTTGGTTAGAAGAGGATCTAGGTGGTCAGAGCAAGTTGGGGTACGTTTGAGGTCACATGGTTATAGATGAAAGGGCCGAGGCACAAGTCAAATACAACCAACTGCGAAAAAGGATCCACACCTATAACAATCCCATCTATGTGGAAACCGTGATCCACTCCACTCCGCCTATCCCTTAGGCATCCGAGTCTGACGAAAAGGATTTACTTATCAGGAACCCGACCGAGGAGCTTAGGAAACTAACCAGCCAAGTCCAGAGTGTTGAAGGAACCAAGGGAATTGAAGGGTTAAATTATGAAGACCTTTGTATCCAACCTGATGTCGAACTGCCCGAGGGGTACAAACCTCCAAAGTTCGAAATGTTTGACGGTACTGGTGATCCGAGAGTCCATCTAAGGACCTATTGCGACAAATTGGTTGGCGTAGGAAAGGATGAAAGAATCCACATGAAGCTGTTCATGAGGAGTTTGAAGGGAGACGCACTATCTTGGTACATCAACCAAGACCGCAGGAAATGGTCAAAATGGGTAAGCATGGCGTCTGATTTTATGGACAGGTTTAGATTCAACACAGAGAACGCACCAGATGCGTTTTACATTCAAAAGTTGAAGAAGAAACCTACAGAAACCTTTCGCGATTATGCTACTCGCTGGAGGTTCGAAGCCGCTAAAGTCAGACCTGCTCTAGAGGAAGAACAGATGAACAAGTTCTTTGTCCGGGCTCAGGACCCGCAGTATTATGAACGGTTAATGATGATTGAAGGCCATAAGTTCTCTGGCATCATCAAATTGGGTGAGCGGATTGAAGAAGGTATTAAAAGCGGTATGGTTACAAATTTTGAAGCCTTGCAAGCCACTAACAAGGCTCTACAGTCTGGTGGTGTGTCTAAGAAGAGAGACGTGGGAGCCATAATGGTTGCACAAAGAGCCAAGTCCCCACTCAAAAACCAAACCTATCCGACACCTCCATTCAAATACCATCCAAACCCGAATTACCAAGAATCCTCACCAAATTACCAAGCTCCACCCCCCTTCCTACCAAGCTCCACCGCCCACATATCAACCTGCTTCGCCAAGATATTCACAACCCGCTCCTGTCTACCACACTTATAATTCCCAGCCATCCCATTACCAATCACCCCCTGCACGCCAAAACTTCCCTAGACCTCGTCCTAATTTTGATTGCCGCCCTCCAAAGCAATACACCGCCATAGCCGATCCCATTGACGCGCTGTATGATAAGCTCAAAGCCACTGTTATGCCACACAAATCCCTGCTGCCACCCCTGAGAACCCTTCTCAGTGGGTTAACCCAAACAAATCCTGTGCATACGCTCAAATTACACCTTAAAATAGTGTAAAGCGATCGATGTCAAATATAGTAACCCAACGAGGTTGGGGTCGAATCCCACAGGGAATAGGCGTGAAAAGTTTACCTGAGTAGTGTGAATCTTAACTTAAAAAATATTGCTATTCAGTTAGAGTAACAAAAGTATTGTAGTAGATTGGATTGTAATTTAGTGAAATAATAACAAGGATGATTAAATAAGGTTGTAATTAATTTGATTATCTAAACCAAGGTTGTATCCCCTTCAATAAAATATAATGCTATCAGTGTTAATATGATATATTTCTAATGGAAGGTCCTTCTGATATGCAAATGATTTTACATGACTACACAATATTTTCAAATAGTTGGGTAGTATTTCTCTTTATGATTTTTCCAAATATAAAAGAATTGCAATTAACAGTAATAAATTTATGCCAAATAAAATACACTTATTCCTAAGTGATTCCATTACAAGGTTTAAAACCTTGAGTCTTTGATATTTACTCCTACCAAACCCTAACTCACTTTTCCAAGTAGAGAAAGAATATAATGACACTTGCTAATGTTTGCAACCACTAACAATAAATGAAGAATGAGAAGTAAAAAAATATCAACCAACCATTATACATATATTCAATGTTAAACACCCATTGACATTACACACATTTAGGATCCACAACCTTAATATTTAAAATTAGTCACACATGCTAAAATACAAAAATAAGGGAATATTAAATGTCATAAATGCTTACAAAAGTGCAAGATTCTTCACTTCAAAGCTTCCAAAATATGGGACTATTCAAAGTTTGGATTGTAGCTCTTTTTCCAGACAAAATACCCCCATAAAACCCTAATAAATCTATGTATAGTGGGCTAAAACTCGGGACCAATTTCGAAAAAAATGCCCTTCCAAGTCAAATATGCGACCGCATTTCTGTCGCATAACAGATATGCGGTCCCGCATTCTTTTCAAGCACACCGCATCTTCAAAACCCTAGGTTCCAGGAAGTCGTTGCATTCTAGTTATGCGGTCCGCATTGTTGATATGCGGCCGCATAGTGTCATCGCATTTATGCTCTCAACCACTTCTATAGAAGGTTTGCGATCCATTATGCGGCCTGCAAACCTATTATGCGGTCGCATAATGGACCACATTTCTTCACTTGAATTTGGCCACACTGACTGTTGGACTCTGCGGTTCACCTGGGCATTATGCGGTCCACATGTTGGATTTGCGGTCCGCATTTTCAACTATGCGGTCGCATTTTGCCCATTCTTGTCTTTCTCCGGATTTTTGATTCCATTTCCATGTTTTTGGGTCCTCAAGCTTCATGTACTGCGAAACATCAAAATTACATAACTATAAAAGACAATTGCATTTAAAACGAGCTAAAATCTAGGCAATTGGAATTAAATGTGCCGAAATTCTCCGACACATCAACACCCCCAACTAAACTCGTGCTTGTCCTCAAGCAACTAAAACAACTCTATCCTGTTCTAGACTCCAACTAAACGACATGAAACAATAGTGACCTTGGACGATGTTAATCGTCAGTATTACAGGCATGCAATTTCGTTTATTTACCCTTCCTGAACAATCATTGCTATTTACAAAGAAACTGATCCACTTGTGAACTTTGAGTCTCGACTAATTTGACAAAACATTACTCTAAGCTGAGTGACTTTGCATTCGACTTCAAGAACTCAACTTCTGTTAGACCTCACAACTCATATGCCCTCACCATAAAGAAAGTCCTAAACTCACAATATTTACAATGACAACAAAAAGGGACATATTCACAAAGACACTCACTCTCACAAAGAGTTTCAAGTGTTACAACACATCATACCATAAGCTTGCCCTTATTTTAGTTTGTCGCCTATTCAAGAACATTCTGTTGGAGATCCCATAAGGACTTTTTAATCTTGTAATGTAGGCTTAGGGAAGGGTTGGATAAACATTGGAGTACAAGTGACTACATCCTCCTTGAACACTACTCACATTTTTCTTTCTTGTTGTCCTTTGTTTCTTTTCAAACCACACATCCCTCATTGGCTCCTAGTTACCAACATCGAACCACCTTAAATACCTCTATAATTTTCTTCAAGGCTCCATATTTCGATATATATACCAATATTTCTTTTTCTTTTCTTTTTTTCTTTTTATTTTCTTTTGGAGCTTGAATAATTTCATGTGAACACTTTGAGGTATAGGTTCTTACACTCAATGTACAACCTTACCAATTTCCAACTTGACACCACACCCCAAACTTAGCCTTTTAGCCTCATTCTCAATGTTCAAGGAGGGACGGGTTCAAAAGAGAGAATTAGTTTACAAAATGGTAAAGGTTTGTAATGAGGTGACCAAAGAAAAGGTTAAAGGCTCAAATGGGGTAACTAGTGATAATGTCTATACAATGGGTAGCTTGAAAGTCTAACTGGGTTTTCAAATAACACAAAGACTGCCTAAGGTCATTTATCCAACTAAATTTACTTATCATTAGCATCGAAAGACCAACTGGGCAAGTTCTAGATGACAGAAGCAAACACGAGAATTATTTACACAAAACTAACACACATGGCACATGAGCTGTTTGGATCAACATAGTTTTACACTTGGAAACTCAGAGATAATTCTAAGTAAGCATAGAGTCACAGAGCGAGCCTCAAGTTCACCCAGATGATCAATAATATTTGTTGTTTTTTTTTAAATTTTTTTAACAACGGAAGGGTATAGGCTATTTACAGCCATACATGCTTGAAACTAGACACTCACACCAAACCGGTCAAAATGTTTCATCCTACTGCCATGGTTCTACTATTACACCCTTGGAAAAGAACCCTACGAATAGAAACCAAGGGAATTCATTGCTAATTACTAAAGATGTACATGCATACAACTATCTAATTGTTTTTGGTTTTTTTAATATACAAAGATAACAAAATTATATACAAGAGTTGAAGAGAAATTTTCTTATATATACCAATATGACTAAAAATATGTACAAGATTAAAAAAATATATACAAGATATACAAGGCTATCCCACCCCTAACTGAAAAGCATGCATTGTCCCCAATGCATAAGAATTGGAAAACAGAGTATTAGGGGCTCCCTGGGGCGCACTAAGCGCTATGGGAGTCTGTAGCCTGTTGAATGGTGGTGGGGTCACCCTCTGATACTGGGCTGGGACTAATGAGATCACAGCCTGATGAGTGACCTCCACGGGTGGAGGAGGGACCTCCACCTGACCTGATGATGGGCCTGGGGCCTGGGAGCTGCTAGCCTTGCATGCTGATGGCGGAATGGTCGAGGATGTGGCTCTGGTGACCATGTCTGCTAGAGAGTGCTCAATAGCCGTCCGAATAGCTGCTTCTTCTTCCTTTTCTGTAGCTATAGGGACGGCAACCTGCTTCGCTTTCTCCTGAGGACCCTTATCCTCATCGGACCATGACTCCTCATCAGTCTCCTCCTCGTCTGTCTCCCCAGCCTCGGACTAAGCAGAGTGTCCGGAATCATCCCCAGAAGGGATGTCAATGGGTGCAGGGGGAGATGGAGTCAGGGAAGCCCCGGAAGTCTGTGGCTCAGGAGCTGTCATCAGTGTGGAGAAGTCAAGGTCTAACCTAGCCACAAATGTGCCCATTACCTGCTCTCCTTCCTTGGGCATGAAGGAGGATAGATCGAACTCTAGATTTTTCATTTTTTGTAGCTCGGTCTTCAGTGTGTCAACCTCATCACGGAGCTTGGGTAGGCCTCCAACCTCACCCCGCTCTACCCTCTCAACCCGTACCTCAATCCGCTGGAGGCGATCCTCATAAGATGCATGCTGCTGCTGGAGTGCTGTCACTGAGGAATAGATATGAGTAAGATCCTGCCTCATCAAAGTGGAGAGGTCCTTCAGAAGCCAGTCTACCTTCGCATTAGCATGCTGAGCTAAGGGACTTAGCCTCGAAAGAGCTGGCAGTGCAGCAGAAGGCTGAGCAATAGTGGCATGAGAGGTGGACTGTGGAGTGGCAGTGGATGCCACTGTGGCCGGAGGAGAAGTAGGTGGCTGGGAGTCTGAGATGTCTGTAGCAGCAGGAATCTGGATCAGAACCTCTGGAAGAGCATCATCTACCTGTGGCACCGCGTCACTGATGCGCTTGATATCAATATCCTTCAGCGCTTTCCCAATCTTGTCATGGTTTGGCATTGAAGGGACTTCCACAGCCTTACAGAGGGATGTGATCAAGAATGGGAAGGGAAGTGACATAGTTGTCTGGTTGGCGCGGACACCTAACTCTCGAAATATAATGTCACCCACATCAATATTGATCCCAGTCATAATGCATGCAATGAGAAGAGCTTTCTCATTACTTATGTCAGTCTCATTCTGGGATGGTATCAAGCGAGAGGTGACAAAGCTGAGCCAGAATCTACCCTCTCGTGTAAGATCTTCCTTGAATATTTTATGCAGAGAGTCAATCCAAACAGGGGTCTTCTTTGCGATCACTGAGGCAATCCAGGCACGTTCACCATCTTTGTTGGCCCATTTGGCCTCATACTCAGCTGTGTCCGGACTCCAGCTTTTAAAGCATAGATAATTTATTGTGCCCTTGTCACAAAGCACTGACTTCCCCCAGCCTTGAACGATTCACAGAAGACTTTGTTGCGCTTGTGATAAGCTGTTCTGGAGGCCCCGTAGGATGCATAAAATTATCGCACCATTGTTTCATTGAAATCATCAGGCACCTCAGTGAAGCAATACCAGTTTCTATCTTTGATATTCTCCAGTATGAGAGGGTACTGCTCCTGTAGTCCGTTTAGACTCAACTGTTTCTCTTCGAGGATTTTTCTTTTCGTGAGCCCTTCTTTATACAGACTCCTGGAGCATGTGACCTCAAACCGGAGCTGGAAATCATCTCCCCTCTTTCTTCCTGCCTCAGCCTGTAGGTCGACTGAGGGCAAGGTCTCCTCCTCATCAGACTGGGAGGGATGCTGAGCAATAGGTCGGGATGGTTCTTGTCGTGAACGTTTGGCTTGTTGTGCTAGATGGTCGGATGAGGTCCTCTTTTTACCAGTAATAGATTTCTTCGGAGCCATACCTGTAAAGAAACGAAGTGTGAGCGACATAACAGGCATCAAAGGAAAATATTTCAAAGAAGGTCAAATATGCGACAGGTTATGCGGTCGCATAACCACTATGCGGACCGCAAATCTATCGCAAACACATCAGTCTACAAGAAGGGAAACAATTATGCGATGAGTTATGCAATATCATATCCATTATGCCGTATGCATAACCATCACAAAACTGAGCACTAGAAAAGATCATCACACTATGCGATCACAAACCCACCGCATAGATAGATATGAGATCGCAGAACTGCCGCAAATAAAATGCCATGGCTGGCCAGTGACTGCCTGGGTACGTGGTGTCTTTGCGGTATGCATATTGCTTATGCAATCGCAAAGCCGTCGCATTTGGTCATCTTTCTCAGGTTACCTAGGTTTTCCTATGCGACACGAATGCAGACCGCACATCGACTTTGCGGGCCGTAGAAAGTCATCATCCCCACGTTTTGCTTCTAACCCTAACAATGGTGGTTCCTAAATTCACTACCCAGCAAGATTAACCTACTAATTATGCAAGAACTCCCATGACGAGCAGATAACCCTAAAGAACAACACAAAATTAAAGAGAAAACAAAGAACTAAAATTTACGTGAACAACAAACACAAAATTAAAACTACGAATAACATAAATGAGGTAAGGAAGGAGGACATACCAGAGGTAGATGAATGACACATGCAAGGTGATTGATTCAAGCAATGTGATCCACTTTTTCTAATTGCAAACTAGCTGTAGTCCTCTCTTCTTTTCTCTTTTTTTGTTTGTTTTTGTTTTGTTTAAGTGTGAATTTTGTGCAAATGACATGGGTTATGCGAAGTGGATGGGGTTACTTACCTGGTGAGAATGCGGTGCATAAGTGAAAACATAACACATTATGCGACCCCATAAGTGTTATGCGATAATGTTAGCTCAGGTCTCTCAAACCCATTATGCGGTGCACCTTTGCGATCACATAAGCGTTATGAGATCCGCAAAGTGCACATCGTCGCCGCATTTTGGCAACCAATTTTTGCGCTAACAAATTGTCCAGGTCTGCGATGACTATGCTGTCCACATAGTCAATATGCGACCGCATACGTGTAGCAAACCTCCCTTAGTGATTTTTCTTCCATTTCATGCACAATTTCACCATGTTTTATGACCTTTTGGATCACCTGCACTCTAACACACTTTAAATTGCTCAATTTAATCTATCTAACCAAAATTAAAAATTAAAGGACAAAAAGGATGTTACCACACATAGGTTTCCTCCTATGAGGCGCTTGATTTAACATTGCGGCACGACGAAGTTGGCCCCTCTTCGGGCCTACTCATTGGTTGGGCATGGACCATCTTTGCAACTGTTCCACCAAGTGTTTTTCTCCATCTGTGCCCAAGTAATGCTTGACTCGCTGGCCATTTACTTTGAAGGTTCGGAGCCCATCCTTAGATTCTAATTCCACAGCTCCAAAAGGGGATACATGTACCACCTTGAACGGGCCGGACCAATTTGATTTAAGCTTGCCCGGAAACAATTTGAGCCTTGAGTTGAAGAGCAAAACCAAGTCACCCGACTTGAACTCCCTTTTCAAGATCTTTTTGTCGTGGAAGAACTTCATCCTTTCTTTGTACACAGCTGCACTTTCATATGTATGGGAGCGGAATTCCTCCATTTCATTGAGTTGTGTTAACCTCAAATTTACAGCTTCAGCCCAGTCCAAGTTCAACCTTTTTAAAGCCCACATGGCTTTGTGCTCCAGTTCTACGGGTAGATGACAAGCCTTGCCGAAGACTAAACAGTAAGGTGAAGTACCAATAGGGGTTTTGTACACCGTACGGTATGCCCGCAATGCATCATCTAGCTTCCTTGACCAGTCGGGCATGTTGGCATTAACAGTCTTTGCTAGAATATTCTTTATCTCCCGGTTGGAAACTTCAACTTAGCCACTTTATTGGGGTTGATAAGGTGTGGCCACCTTATGCTTGACGCTAATATTTCTCTAGTAGCCCCCTAAAAGCCTTGACAGAAGTGAGACCCACCATCACTAAGAATGGCTCTAGGAGTGCCAAACCGTGTGAATATATTTTTCTTTAAGAATGCGGTTACACTCCTTGACTCATTGTTTGGTAGGGAAATTGATTCAACCCACTTGGACACATAGTCCACAACCACCAAGATGTATTTCATACCACATGATCTTACAAAGGGGCCCATAAAGTCAATTCCCCACACATCAAAGATCTTGACCTCCATCACAAAGTGCATTGGAATTTCATGCCTCTTAGAGATTGATCCCTGCCTATGACATTGGTCACAAGCCTTGACCATTTGATTTGCATCTTGATAAATCGACGACCAATAAAAGCCACATTCAAGTACCTTTGCCGCCGTTCGATTACCCCCATGATGACCCCCAACCGGTGAGTCATGGCATGCCTTTAGAATTGGCATCATCTCTTCTTATGGAACGCACCTCCTAATGATGTTATTAGAACAAATGCAGAACAAGAATGGTTCTTCCCAATAATATTGCCGACACTCTCTCAAAAACTTTTTCTTTTTGTAAGCTTCCAGTCCATCTTGAATGAGGTCACTAACCAAGTAGTTAGCAATATCGGAGTACCAAGGAGTAGATGAAGAAGACAATGCCAAAATATGCTCATCAGGGAAAGCATCATTGATGTCAAGATTTTCCTTCGGTCGCTCGTCTTCGTCAAGCCTAGAGAGATGATCCGCCACTTGGTTTTCTGTGCCCTTTCGGTCCTTGACCTCAAAGTCAAATTCTTGCAATAAGAGGACCTACCGGATTAACCCGGGTTTGGCATCTTTATTTACATGAGATAGTGAAGAGCAACATGATCGGTGTAGACCACCACCCTAGACCCCAACAAATAAGCTCGGAACTTTTCAGAAGCATATACAATGGCAATAAGCTCTTGCTCTGCCACAGTATAGTTCACTTGTGCACCACAGAGTGTCTTGCTTGCATAATAAATAGGATGAAGAACCTTGTTATTCCGTTGACCCACAACTGCTCCAATATCTACACCACTGGCGTCACACATGAGCTCTAAGAGACCAATCCGGTGTGACAATAATGGGTGTCGTGGTGAGCTTCTCTTTTAGCTCCTCAAATTCCTTAAGGCACTTTTCATCAAAAACAAACTTGGTGTCTTTTTCAAGGAGCTTGCACATAGGATTTGAAATTTTGGAGAAGTCCTTGATAAAACGCCGATAAAATCCGACATGACCTAAAAAGCTTCGGACACCTTTTACCGATGTTGGTGGAGGAAGTTTGGAGATGATTTCAACTTTTGCTCGATCAACCTCTATGCCATGTTTTGAAATTTTGTGCCCCAAGATAATGCCTTCGTCCACCATGAAGTGGCATTTCTCCCAGTTAAGTACAAGGTTGATCTCCTCACATCGCTTGAGCACTTGTCTAAGATTGTCAAGACAATGCTCAAAAGAATCACCTACCACCGAAAAGTCATCCATGAGAACCTATAGGAAATCCTCAACCATGTTTGAGAAGATGGACATAATGCATCTTTGAAAGGTAGTCGGAGTGTTTCATAAACCAAATGGCATCCGGCTAAAGGAAAAGGTTCCATATGGGCAAGTGAATGTTGTATTTTCTTGGTCCTCCAATGCTATATTGATTTGGTTATAGCCGGAATACCCATCGAGGAAGCAATAGAATGATCTTCCCGCTAGCTGATCAGGAATTTGATCAATAAAAGGCATAGGGAAATTATCTTTGCACGTGGCACTGTTGAGCTTCCGATAGTCCATGCATACTCTCCATCCAGTGACCGTCCGTATAGGGATAAGCTCATTCTTTTCACTGTGAATTACTGTCATGCCTCCCTTCTTTGGTACACATTGCACCGGAATCACCCATGAACTATCCGCAATGGGGTAGACAACCCCGATATCTAACCACTTGATGATCTCTTTCTTGACCACCTCTTGCATCGATGGATTCAACCTCCTTTGGTGTTTAACACTCGGCTTGCTTCTGTCCTCCAATTGTATTTTATGCTCACAAATTCTGGCGGGAATCCGTTAGATGTTCGCTATTGTCCATCCAATTGCTTGTCGATGTTCCTGCAAGACATTCAACAATTTTCCTACCTGCACATCATCCAACAAAGAGGAAACGATTACGGGTAAAGTATCATTAGAGCCAAGAAATTTGTACATCAAATGTGATGGAAATGGCTTGAGCTCAAGTTGTGGTGGCTCAATGATGGAAGGCTTTGCGGGAGGAGTGGATCTATTTTCTACGTCAATAGAGAGCTTCTTTGGTGCATAAGAGTAGGACCCACATCCTTCAAATGCATTCACGGCTTCTACATACCCCTCCATGCTTCTATATCAAAAATTTACCAAGATTGCCGCCAAGGCCTCACCAAGGCACTCTTCCTCCATCTTCATGTCACTAGCATCCTCGACCTCATCAACAATATCTATTATCGAGATCCCTTCATATGCATTCGGCCACTTCAAACCCTTACTAGCTTGGAAAGTGACTTCCTCATCATTCACTCGGAATTTGATTTCATTTCGTTCCGAGTCCATCAAAGCTCTTCCCGTGGAAAGGAATGATCTTCCCAATATGATAGGAATTTCCCTTTCAACCACAAAATCAAGGATAAGAAAGTCGGACAGGAGAAGAAACTTCCCCACTTTTACTAAGACATCATCAACAATACCCACGGGTCTCTTGATTGAACGGTCGACCATTTGCAATCTCATACTTGTAGGTCTTGGCAACCCTAATACCGCTTGCTTGTAAATAGAAAGAGGCATCAAATTTATGATAGAACCATTATCACAAAGTTCCCTTGCAAATCTCTCAACCCGATAGCACATGGAATGGTGAATGCTTCCGGGTCTTCCTTCTTCTCAATGGTTGTTGTGGCAATAATAGCACTAACTTGTTGGGTCATGCTCACCACTTCATTCTTGGTGGATCTATTCTTGGTCATCAAGTCTTTTAAGTATTTGGCAAATCCCGGCATCTCTTGGAAAGCCTCCAAGAAAGGAATGTTTACCGACAATTGCTTCAAAATATCATAGAACTTCTCAAACTTGGCATCGTCTACCCTTCTTGCAAGCCTTTGAGAAAATGGAGGAGTAGGTCGAGGAATCGGTGGAGGAGCTTTTGGGGTCTCCTTCACCTTTTGCTTAACCTCCTCATGCTTTGCTTTTTGGATTTTTACCTCTTGGGAGGGCTTCTCACTTTCAACAACAACCGACACTTCAACTTGTGCCTCGACTTCTTGCTCAAGATCATCTACCTCGACTACTTGTTCACTCTCATCTTGAAGGTCCTTCCCACTTCTAGTCGTAATAGCCATGCAATGAGAAGATTAACCGCTCACATTCCCCTTTGGGTTGACAATTGTATCACTTGGAAGAGTACCTTTTAGCTTGGGATTTTGTTCTCTTGACAAGTCTCGCATTTGCATCTCAAGCTTTTGTATAGAGGCGGTATGTGACCCCACGATTTCGGACATGTTCTTCATTGTAACATCACCTCTCTCTTGATTTTTCAAGATCTTTTCAAGCATCCCTTCCAACTTGGATTCATTTGAAGGACCCCCTTGTAATATTTCCCCTTCGGTGGAACATAGGGGTTGGAGCTCTGGTTGGCATAATTGCTATTGTTGTTGTTCCAATTACCTTGAATCGACCCACCTTGGTCATTGCGCCAATTTTGTTGGCCTTGCCCTTGAGGGTTTGGACTCCATTGATTTTGTTGGCGATTCCCTCCTTGAGAATTATGAACATAGTTGGCTTCTTCAAACTCTTGATTTCCCGTCGGTTGCATGTCTTCCAAAATATTTACCTTCTTCGTTTGGTTCTCCATGTACATCTTAGTCAACAAATCAATGTTGGTGGCAAGACCGGTAATCAATTGGTATCTCTCTTGATTTTCTTTGATCATGTTGGTAAGAGAGGGAGTACCATAAGAAATTCCACCACTAGCATCTTCGGAGTGCCATGCTTGATTGTGTTTGGCCATTTTATCCAGGATTTGTGTAATCCGGGTGAATGATTTGTCCATGAAATATCCGTCTGCTGCATTTTTTGCTATGGACAGGGACAATGGATCCAAACCCATGTAGAGCTTAGCTATCAGAATGCCATCCGAAAAACCATGGTTCGGTGACCTCACTAAGTATAACTTGAATCGGTCCCACGCTTCATGTAAGTGTTCTCCTGGTATTTGTTTTGAAGAAGAAGATTTTATCTCTAAGCTCAGAATTCTTGCTCTGAGGGAACCACCTGGACAATAAGGTATGGAAGATCTCGGGCCAAGAAGTGATAGATTGAGGAGGTAGATTTTGAATCCACTTTCTCGCTTCTCCAGTCAATGAGTATTTGAATACTCGCAATCTCAAGGCATCGTATGTTACATTGTTCTGCTTATGAATGGCACACACACCCAAGAAGTTCCTAAGGTGTTGCATTGGACCATCATTGGTAGAGTTTCTGAATAATCCTTCTGCTTTAAGCATTAGGATTAACCCATGTTCTACTTTGAATGTAGCAGCTTCAAATCGTGGAGGAAGGATAGCGTTGGTATCATCAAGATATTCCTCAATGTCCTCAAAGGGATTCTCATCTTCCTCATAATCGACCATTATCACCTATCACACCAAGCAAAGAAAGCAAAATGTGATGGAATAGAAAAGATGTAAAGTAAAGTGCACACTAGTTAGTAATTTAAAAATCGTATTCCCCGGCAACGACGCCAAAATTTGATACGCTCAAATTACACTTTAAAATAATGTAAAGCAATCGATGTCAAATACAGTAGCCCAACGAGGTTGAGGTCGAATCCCACAGGGAATATGTGTGAAAAGTTTACTTGAGTAGTTTGAATATTAACTTAAATCGTATTTCTATTCCGTTAGAGTAACAAAAGTATTTTAGTAGATTGAATTCTAATTTAGTGAAATAATAAAAAGGATGATTAAATAAGATTGTAATTAATTTGATTATCTAAACCAAGGTTGTATCCCCTTCAATGAAATGTAATGCTACCAGTGTTAATATGATATATTTCTAATGGAAGGTCATTTTGATATGCAAATGATTTCTACATGACTACCCAATATTTTCCAATAGTTGGGTAGTATTTTTCTTTATGATTTTTTCAAATATAAAAGAGTTGCAATTAAGAGTAATCAATTTATGCCAAATAAAATACACTTATTCCTAAGCAATTCCATTAAACAAGGTTTAAAATCTTGAGTCTTTGATATTTACTCCTACCAAACCCTAACTCACTTTTTCAAGCAGAGAAAGAATATAATGGAGCTTGCTAATGTTTGCAACCACTAACAATAAATGAAGAATGAGAAGTAAATAAATATCAACCAACCATTATACATATATTCAATGTTAAACACCCATTGACATTACACCCATTTAGGGTCCACAACCTTAGTATTTAAAACTAGCCACACATGCTAAAATACAAAAACAAGAGAATATTAAATGTCATAAATGCTTACAAAAGTGCAAGATTCTTCACTTCAAAGCTTCCAAAAGATGGGACTATTCAAAGTTTAGATTTTAGCTCTTTTTCTAGACAAGATGCTCCCACAAAACCCCAATAAATATATTTATAGTGGGCTAAAACTCGGGACCAATTTTGGAAAAAAAATGCCCTTCCAGGTCAAATATGCGACCGCATTTCTGTCGCATAACAGATATGCGGTCCCGCATTCTTTTCAAGCACACCGCATCTTCAAAACCCTAGGTTCTAGTAAGTCGCCGCATTCCAGTTATGCGGTCCGCATTGTTGATATGCGGCCTCATAGTGTCATCATATTTATGCTCTCAGCCACTTCTATAGGAGGTTTACGATCCATTATGCGGCCCGCAAACCTATTATGCGGTCGCATAATGGACCGCATTTCTTCACTTGGATTTGTCCACACTGACTGTTGGAATCTGCGGTTCACCTGGCATTATGCGGTCCACATGTTGGATTTGCGGTCCGCATTTTCAACTATGCGGTCGCATTTTGCCCATTCTTGTCTTTCTTCGGATTTTTGATTCCATTTCCATGTTTTTGGGTCCTCAAGCTTCATGCACTGCAAAACATCAAAATTACATAAGTATAAAAGGCAATTGCATTTAAAAAGAGCTAAAATCTAAGTAATTGGTATTAAATGTGCTGAAATTCTCCGGCACATCAACACCCCCAACTTAACTCGTGCTTGTCCTCAAGCAACTAAAACAACTCTATCCTATTCTAGACTCCAGCTAAACGACATGAAACAATACGGACCTTGGACGGTGTTAATCGTCAGTATTACGAGCATGCAATTTCGTTTATTTACCCTTCCTGAACAATTATTGCTATTTACAACGAAACTGATCAACTTGTAAACTTTGAGCCTCGACCAATTTGACAAAACGTTACTCTCAGCTGAGTGCCTTTGCATTCGACTTCAAGAACTCAACTTCTGTTAGACCTCACAGTTCATATGCCCTCACCATAAAGAAATTCCCAAACTCACAAACTGAGAATTCTTCGCTTCCTAACGATCCCGTGTGTGTTTTTCCTCCAAAGTGGCGTCCACCTCCTTCAAAAATAGGTTTATTGTTGATTTTATACATGTTGGGTAGGTCCAGGGCCGAATAAACCATGTTCCGGGAAAAATAGACCAATTTCCCGCCACCGACGCTGGACAGCGCTGGGAGTCCACCAGGGCGCTACTCCTATTTTAGCTACTGCCCACAGCGCCACAGGTGGTGCCAGGCGCTGCCTGTGGCACCCAAAATCGCACTTTTTCCAATTTCGTCCGTTTTGGCTCTAATTTCGCGCGTTTCGCCCCCGATTTCTTCCGGATCATTCCTATACATAAAATCATTTAAAATTAATATAAATCATCATGTTTAACATCCCAAATTCATGAAACAAAAGTAAAACATGATGCGATATACCTACAAATATATACTTTAAGCTAAACATCACTAAACATAGAAAGAACAACAATAAAACGCTAGCCATGGAAAATGGAAACAACAAGTCGCCACAATAAGTAAGCAGGTGATACCGCAACAAGTAATCAAAACACAGTTGAAGTGCCAACAATACTAATTAACGAAACGAATGACAACCAAATAATCGACCATTCTATCACAAGAATTACGCAAGAATCATCCCGAGGCACCACACCTCATAATCACAAATCGCGAGTCCCAAATCACAAAATCATAATCACATAGCACCTTGTTCCCACATTATCAATTACAACTACACGGATAACTCACATGCTGCATGGACAATACGCATGCCAATACCGATAATACCTCAAATCTGCACGGATGTCACGTGCCAATAGTAACAATATCTCATGTCCACACGGACATCTCACGTTCCACCCGTCCAATCCACACACAGAAAGCAGGTATACAATAATACATGTACATGATCAATAAACATCAAGATTCATACTCCTGGACTGATATTGGCGACATGTTATGGTGTATGCTTGTGCAAGTGTACTATCACAACTCAAGTCAACGGGTAAAATTGGAGACACTGAGTAGCATACTAGAAACAACACAACAAAGCCCGTAGTATGAATGACACATACAAGAAGATCACACCACCACTAAAATATCATCAATAACAATACCCCCATGCCATCACAAATCATCCGCGACATAGCCCACCTTGTCTCGTTGTGTGAGAAACAATAAAGTAAATTCCTGCCTTGTCTCCCTATACGTGCATCAATAACTATCCCACCTTGTCTCACCACATGTGCAAACCTAACATGTATAGCCCGCCTTGTCTTGCCGCATGTGCAAATGTAAATAATAATAATAGCACAGACAAATCACATGTAAGCACTCCGACAATCCTCTCATAATTCCACATGTGCCAAAACACAATAACACAATATAACAACTAGCACCACATGTGCCTGCACAATATTTCGATAACAATGATACCAATACCATAACAATACATTGTCTCAACAATACTGAGAACAACAACAAAAAAAACTATAATAACATGAGAGTACGATAAGTACATCAACTCAAGAATGACAACAACATAACAAAACGGAAGAATAAACTCAGCACTGAAAGAGATAACATATAATAATGACTTCAAATAAGAATAAATCAACAATAAAAGGCGTATCATGAAACGAACTTCAATTAAGAATAACTCGACACTAAAAGAGGTAGCATGAAAATTAAATAGGTAACAACTTCAATTAAGGCATATATGAGTAAGATTGACAATAACAGATAGGGCATATACTAACAACTTCAATTATAGCATGCAAGAGTAAACTTAACAATGGAAAGTATAACATGATAATACAACTTCAATTAGATGCATGAAAGAAGCCTAGGAGTTTAAACATGTCAATTTCAACATGTTAGGCCGTGTACACACTCGTCACATCGTGTACAAGTCTTTCACATAATTCAAATAGTCCAATTAAACCAATTCCTACGAAGTAGTTTTCCTCCACAAAGTTAGGCAAGATACTTACCTCATCTAGCCAATCAACACTCAAAATAGCTTCTCTTTTACAATTCATCTACACTTGGCTTAAATCCAACCAAAATCGACTTAATAACATCAAATAGTGCAAGAGAAACCAATTCTAATAAGTAAAGCTATGATCTTTGCACAATTCCTCAAAAGTCAACCTCGAGCCCAAACGGTCAAAATCCGGGTCCAAGGGTAGATCATGACTATCCATAACCCCACGAGTCCATATATGTGTTTTGTTTCAAAATCCGAGTCTAATTCAACTCCTAAATCCAAAATTTTTATTTTTCAAAACATAGTCAAAATTTCCCAAATTTTCACTTTGATTCTCAAAATTTTGATGTTAAATCTCATATATAAGCATGAAATATAGTTGGAAATTGAGTAAAGCTACTTAACCAATAATTGTAGGTGAAAATACCCTCTCCAAATCGCCTCCTATCGAGTCTAAGGTTCTAAAATGAGAGAAATGAGGTGAAATCCCGACTTCCATCCCTTATGTTCTGGCACAGGTGTCACAAATACGACCCAGGGTTTGAAAATGTGAACCCCACAATTGCGAACTCCGCAAATGCAAAGAATGATCACAAAAGAAACATCCATCATAGTTCTTCTAATGTCTCAAATGCGACAACATATTCGCAACTGAGAATGATAAACACTTCACAAAAGCGACCATCATGATCGCAAATGCGAACAAGCTTAGCCCATCCCCCATCGCAAAAGTGAACAATGTGTTTGCAAATGCAAACCTGGAAGACCCCAGTGAAATTCGCAAATGCGACTCCCACCTCGCAAATGCGAAAAAATATCGCATTTGCGAGACCTGAAGCACCTATTCAAAAACCAGCAAAACTGAAAGTCTTCCAATCACTCCGAAATGCATCCGAAACTCACTCGAGCCCTTGAGGCTCCACACAAAATATCAACACAAGTCTAAGAGAATCATACGAACTCACTTGCATGATCAAAACACCAAAATAACATCCGAAATCGCGAACCAAACATCAAAACGCATGAAATTTACATTGAAACTCAAGAACATCTAAAACACAACCATGCGCCTGATTCCTATCTAATTAACTAGGAATGATGCCATACTTTGAAAATAAGTTCCAAAATACGAAACGGACCTATTCCAAGTCCCAAAATAAAAATTCAAACCCGATAGCCATAAAGTCAATCCATGGTCAAACATAAGAAGTTTGTAAATCTTCAAATTGACAACTTTTGGCAAAAGATGCCAAATCAACCTAGGGACCTTTGAATTTATTTCCGAGCGTACGCCCATGTCCAAATTTACTATATGAACCTATCAGATCCATCAATATACCGTTCCGGGGTCATTTTTACAAAAGTCAAACCTTGATCAATAGTTCCAACTTAAGCTTCTAAAACGAGAATCACTCATCCAAATTAATCCCAAAACATTTGAAAATAAAATCCGACCATAAACGCAAGTCATAATACACAATATGAATCCACTCAAGACATCAAAACACTAAAGCTCAAAACAACTGGTCGGTCTTTATAGAAGAATAAGTTAATTTTGCTTAAATTTAGTTAGCATTAAATAATAGTATCACCGTATTTGTCAAATTGTAGAGAAACAATCGCGACAACCAACGTGGGGAAATGCTTTTTCATAGATGATCAATGGGATAAAAAAGTTTTCATTGGCACTACAATCTCAAAAGGTTAGAAACAGTAAATATTGGAGGCTCATAGAGGTACTGGTTGCTCTTCCCAATGTTATACCATACAAAAATAGTCACTGAAATCTAAGGACAAAGTCACACACTTCCTCAAGAACTATTCGCTAAATTATTTTGGTGAGAAACTTTGCATATAAGCTCTAAGATTTTGAATTCACAAAGTTATATTGTAAAATGAGATGTAATGTAGTTCAACACCATATCAATGAAGATACATAGAAACCAAATTGTTATAAACTTGTACGTAACAGAAAGAGAAATTATGAACTTATAGCCCGCTAAGCATGTCCCTTTTTTTCGCGACCCAAAAACCCACTTCATACGTCGTGATGGTACCTAGTCTCTAAGACTAGGTAAGTCAATTGCTAACAATGATTAGGAAATTTTTTAACAATGATAATTTGAAACCGAGTCTAATATGAATACCGAAACAAAAGCATAATAAGCCTATGCGACAATAATCATAACAACCTCCCAAGATTTGATAATACAAAGTCATGAACTATAGCTAAGTACATGGAAAGATCTCAAAGATTGAAATACAATACTATTCAAATAACAAGCTGAAAACAATAAAAGGAAAAAACTCCAAGGGGATACGACAACCAAGAAGCTCTACCTTGAATCCTCGCGACCAATATGCTAACTCTGCCTAAGTCCGATATCTCTAATACCTGGCTCTGCAAAAATATACAGAAGTATAGTATGAGTATACCACGATTGGCACCGAGTAAGTATCAAGACTAACCTCGGTAAAGTAGTGACGAGGTACAAGTCAAGACACTTACTAGACAAATAACCTGTGAAATATAGAAGTATAAAGCTAATAATGAAAGCATAAATCAATAAATGGAACAAGAATCAACAAGTGATATAATAAAGCAATAAGAACACTATGAAGTAGTGTTAAAACCAAATAAAGAACACAAAGGACAACCAATTAATAAAGCCATTATAACACAAGTTTCACAACGAAATCACTCCGTGATACCTCTGTAAGGCCTCATAAATTTTTTTAACTAAAACCCGGAATTTCGTGGTGCCAAGTTAGATTTATGTGTCATAATAGTAGAAATGCAAGCTGCGGTTTGGACTTTTTGGATTAAACATTACGCTTGCGGACCTAAAGGAAAATTTTTGCAGAAGAATGCATTTCTGCGGCCCATTATGCGGCCGCATAATCACTCTGCGGACCGCATATTGACCGTAGAGTGAGGCAGAAAACTTGGCCAACTTTGAGGTCAGTTATGAAGCCAATTATGCAATCTCATGATCACTTTTCGAACCGCATATTAGTCGCGTAATCATATTGGGAATTTGCGAAGGTAAGTTCTGCGGTGCATTATGCGACTGCAGAATAGGTATGCGGACCGCATACTGGTCGCATACCTGGGCAGAAAATTCAAGTCCATGAGGGACATTTTGGGGTCACTTTGCGGGCCGCATAAACATTATACGGTCTCATAAGAGACCGCAAATCTGTATCAGGGCTCCTATTTTCTAATCTTTAAAATCGACTCCATTCCGTTAAAACACCACATTAGGCCATATTGAGCTATTTTTCTTACATTTATAGAATGAGGGAAAGGGTTCTTAGATAGGGAGAGACCAAGTATCAAACTAATATCCTTCCATTCTTGCTAATTACTTGAATATTTCCAAGAAGGACCCCATATCAAAGGTAAGAATCTAAGCCCAGCTCAACATTTCAAATTTTTTTTCTAAAATGGGTACCTAGCAAAATAGTTCATGGGATTTGGGTTAATTGTTTTAAATGCATGGGTGGTGAGGAAACCTAGGATCAATGTGAGCTAAAAATGGTTAAGGATGGGGAATGGGCTAAAGCATCGATTATCCTTCTAATTCTTGAATCAATTTGTGATAATCCTAAAATAGATTGAAGGTGCTAAGGGTCCCGGAAATTATTGTCGAACATAAGAAAAGCTTTATTGAGGTATGTATGGATAAAACCCCCTCTTATTAGAAATCGAACCCCCATGGTGACCCTACAATTGGTGTAAGTTTCAACCTTGATTGATGTAGGAAATGACATTCCAAACGTGCTTGTGTTTTAATACTTTATGTGCAATATGTATTTAAATGCTCCCCATTATGCTATTTTATTACTTGGTGATGTATTCAAGATGTGGAATACGTGTTAAGTTGCCAAAGTATGTGAAAGCCTCTGTATGCCCGCGATTCATGATTTCTCCTATGTGTACTTAATATCTTGAATTGAAAGGCATGTTGACGAAATTGATAATAATGTTAAATGTGTGGAAGGAACTCGAATTATGAAATGCGGCCAAGTGCCAAGTATGAATTAACAATTGTGGCCACTAGCGTCGACGGAATTGAAATATATGTGAAATAAGGAATGAGATAGTTGATGAATAATGGAAATGTCTTGAGGAAGACGGCCTAGCTGATCGGGCCGTGATCGGACGCCATGCCGCACACATGGTGGTATTGTGCTGGGAATTGAAATGGGAATTGATATTGTGGAAAAATATCACTAGGGGAGATGACCTAGCCGATCGATTCATGATCGGACTCTATATAAGAGTATGGTGGTATTGTGAATAATGAGGTGTTAATGCTGATAATGGCCCAAGCTAAAGCTATAGTAGTTTCACTAGGAAGCTTATGTGATTCCTTATTTGATGTTGTTGTGTTGTCTAAGTTTCTCATTTATTTCTTGATTACTTCTTCCTGTATTATTGATATTTCTAATGAGATGGTGTTTAGCTATACATACTAGTACTATTCGATAGTACAAACGTCCATTTTGCCGGGGGCGCTACATCTTTGAACGGATGTTGGTGGTTCCATTGCAGATAGTGCCGATTGTAGATAGTGGTGAGCTCTCCGCAAAATAGTCTTGGTGAGCCCCCATTTCTTCCAGGGGTCATGTAGTTCTTCTTTTGTATGAGTTACCATGTTTTGAGGTATAACCGGGGCCTTATTGCCGGCTTTTTCATAATTATCTTTTGTATCATTAGAGGCTCCGTAGACGTTTGTGTGGGTTATGTTTGGGTATCAGATGGGTCACTTGATTATGTTGTATTTTGAAACTCTTTTCTCCACCAAATTATAAACTGTATGTACTTTTGGAAACTTAACTATTGTGTAATGAATATAATGAAAAATTAACTAGCAACATTTATACATACATACACACACACACATACACACACACACACACACACACACACACACACACACACATATATATATATATATATATATATATATATATATATATATATATATATCTGATACCTTCCCTGTTTGACAATGGTAACGTCCCCTTTTCAGATCATGTATGAGTCGGGTAGGAAAAGTCTAATAGGCTTGCTTGACCGAGTTCACTCGGTTGAGCGCCGGTCGTGCTCCTCGAGGTCGGGGCGTGACAAACTTGGTATCAGAGCTTAAGGTTTTAAAGTGTCCTAGGATGTCTCGGAGCCGTGTCTAGTAAAACCCTTCTTATTGGTGTGTTGTCGACCACATCTATAATTAGGGGGCTACTTGGACATTTAGGAATAATACCCTTCCTTGTTGATCTATATCGTGCGATAGAGCGAATATGAGGCTGTTCTCCTCTAACTTGTACATTGTTCTAACTTTCAGCTAATGGCACCTACGAAGAAAGCGAGAATCGGCCAAGAGGCCATTGCTACCCCAAGAGTGGCTGTTGATCCTCCACTTGATGGTGCAGGAGAGGATAATACCCTGATTATTACCATTCCCGGTTCTTCTATACTGGAACAGACTACACCAGTTCCTACATCTTTCGAGGGTGCAACGATCCCTCCCACCGATATTCCGATTCAACCTCCAGCACCAGCTTATGGTCCTTGTGTTACTAATGAGGACCTTAGGGGAGCCATACAAATGTTGACTCATATAGTGGCTTCCCAGGCCAAAAGATCAAATGTGACACCCAACTCTTCTAGCCAGCAATGGGATACAACTAGTTCTAGGGTGAACAAATTTCTTCAGCTATTTCCTTCAGTGTTCACGAGTGCAAATCCCGAGGAGGACCCTCGAGATTTTATTGATAAAATGCACAAGACCCTCATAGTTATGCGTGCAACCGAGACAGAGGGAGTGGAGTTGGCTGCCTACCATATGAAAGGGGTGGGATATTCGTGGTTTGAGTGTTGGGAAGACTCCCGTGAGGAGGGGAGTCCTCCAGCGAGGTGGAGTGAGTTTGCTGACGCCTTTGTGGATCATTTCTTGCTTGCTGAGACAAGGGAATCCCGTGCAGTGGAGTTTTAGAATCTAAATCAAGGTGGCAAGAGTGTGTGGGAATACCACATGGAGTTTGCATGCCTGTCCAAGTATGTTGTTCACATGTTGCCCACTATGGGGGCCAAGGTTTGCGGGTTTGTTCAGGGCGTTAGTTCTTTGACTATTAATGAGGCTTCTACAACTGCCATGAATTCTGATATGAATTATGGGAAGATGGTGGCCTTTGCTCAGGCCACAAAGAACCGCAAATTGAAAAATAGGATGGAGTGAAAGGGTAGCATCAAGGCCCGATCTACGGGAAATTTCGAGGAGTCATTTAGTGAGGGAAAATCGGCTTTCAAGGGAGGGCCATAAGGGTCGTCCCAGTCTGTTGCACAGTCTTTAGCCAGTGCACTGCCATCAGGGCCTAGTCAGCAGCAGTAGTGAAGTCGTTTCAGGACCAGTCAGGGTACCAACAAGGTCGGTCAGGAGGGAGATCTCATCAGCATCGGAGCCCCCCATGCCCCAGATGCGGGAGGATGCACTTGAGGATTTGCTACATTGACTTACCCATATGATATGGGTGTAGGATGAGGGGCCATATTCAGATACATTGTCGTGTATCCCGCTAGGGTGCGGGTAAGGGCACATCACAACCATCCAGTCCAGCAGCTGCTGCATCTTCAGCACCCTCTCCAGCTCGGGTACTCTAGCACCTGCAGGGCGTGCTGCATCTAGGGGTGGTGCGTGGTGTTCGGGAGAACCCAGCCAATTCTATGCTATGAGTGGTCGACAGAGTGTAGAGGCTTATCCAGATGTCGTCACAGGTATATTGTCTGTCCAATCTCATGATGTGCATGCTCTTATTGATCCCGGATCCACCCTGTCCTGTGTTACCCCTTTATGTCGCTATGGAATTTGGGATAGAACCGGAACAACTTTATGAGCTGTTCTCCGTATCTACTCCGGTTGGCGAGTCTATTATATCCGCACAAGTTTATCGAGATTGTGTTGTTACAATACGTGGTCAGGATACCATGGCCGATCTTATTGAATTGGGATGGTTGATTTTGATGTAATAATGGGGATGGACTGGCTTTATTCATGTTTTACCAAACTCGATTGCCGAACAATAACTATGAGGATTGAGTTTCCTAATGAGCCAGTTGTTGAATGGGAGGGAGATAATGTAGTGCCAAGAAGTAGGTTTATTTCTTACCTTAAGGCCTCGAAGATGATAAAAAAGGGTGTATTTGTCATTTGGTCCCGGTTCCGATACTGAGGCAGTTACCCTTGAGTCTGTGCCAATTGTAAATGAATTCCCAAACCTAAGAAACTGTTGATGCCTGGAGAAGGGTTTCATCCGACCGAGTGTGTCGCCTTGGGGCGCACCAGTTCTCTTTGTCCGAAAGAAGGATAGATCTCTACAGATGTGTATTGACTACCCGCAACTCAACAAAGTCACCATAAAAAATAAATACCCATTGCCAAGAACTCCAAAATTGATTTGCGGTCCGGGTATCACCAATTGAAGATAAGCGAGTAGGAGATTCCGAAAACAACTTTGAGAACCTAGTATGGGCACTTTGAATTTTTGGTAATGTATTTCGGGCTAACAAATGCCCCAACAACTTTCATGGATCTTATGAATCGAGCCTTCAAGCCGTTTCTTGACGTCTCCGGGTCATGTCATCCCCGGAAAAGGAATTAAGGTTGATCCTCAAAAGATTGCAGCGGTAAAGAATTGGCCTCGACCTACCACTCCTATAGAGATTCGCAGTTTCTTGGGTTTGGTCGGATATTATAGGAGGTTTTTGGAGGGGTTTTATACTCTCGCCTCTCCAATGACTAAATTGACGCAAAAAGCGGTTAAGTTCCAATGGTCCGATGCTTGTGAAAGGAGCTTCCAGGAATTAAAGACAAGATTGACTACTGCACCGGTATTGACCCTGCCAAAGGATACAGAGGGATTTGTGGTGTATTGTGATGCTTCAAGGATCGAGCTGGGATGTGTTGATGCAACACGACAAGGTTATAGCATATGCTTCTAGGCAACTCAAGAATTGTGAAAAGAATTATCTAACACATGACTTAGAGCTTGCGGCGGTGGTATTTGAATTAAAGATTTGGCGGCATTATTTGTATGGGGTCCATGTAGATATATTCACGAACCACAAGAGCCTTTGATACATTTTCAAACAGAAGGAATTGAACTTGAGGTGGATAAGGTCTCTTGAATTGCTCAAAGACTACGACATCAATATTTTGTATCATCCGAGGAACGCTAATGTTGTGCCGGATGCTCTTAGTCGAAAATCTATGGGCATTTTGCTCATTTTGAGGCTTGTCGGAGACCATTGGCCTGGGAGGTTCATCAGTTGGCTAGTTTGTGTCACGCCCCCAACTTAGGGAGGGGCGTGGCTGGCACCCGATGCCATATTGGCCTGAGCGAACCACTCTGTAACTCATTCATTCCTTTTGTAACTATCATGGGCCAACATGGCCACAACTCATGATGTACAATTGTAAGCGGGAAAATGTTATATCAATGAACCTTTGTTCATAAAATATGAATACGTATGGTCCGTCAAGGCCTCTGACATACTGTACATATTAAACCTGTGTCTACAAAGCCTCTAAGATTATTTGACATAAAATGCGACAGGATACCGGGCTACAAATAAGTCTGAAAAAAAACTTCTGACACGATGACTCAAACTCGGTTGCACTCCAAATGAGGTGGAGTCTTACCGATCCTTTGTTGAATCCAATATCGTCTACTATGAAGGATCATCAAAATGATTATCTATACCTCCAGGCATGAATACATCGTCCCCAACAAAAGGACGTCAGTATGAATAATACACCGAGTATATAAGGCAGTATATAGAAAGATGAAACTGAACTGAAATCTCAACATATGCTTACTTGTTGATACTGACTCAACTCTCTCAATATAGTAAGTAAAATAGTTGTCCGGCCCTATAAGGCTCGGTATACATGTACAAGTGCTCTTCCATAGTAGGCTCGCTCATAGGCGCTCGGCCATACTAGGCTCTGTTTCTCGACCAACTAGGCTCGCTCATAGGCGCTCGACCATAGTAGGCTCGGTATATAACTTTACCATCTGATCAAGGTTGCCCAATAAGGGCCTGCCCATCGATTATAGCTTGATGGTAATGAAAATATGTTAATACTGTCTATATAAACTCTCTGCTCTCTTGACTAGAAGAAGGAAATACTCAAATTAATATGAAGTCATGATAAAGAGAATATTGTAATTTACAAAAGTAGAAAAATATACGAAAAATCCGGGATATGAATTTTTCTTTATGCTCCGTTATCAAACTCGTGTAATTTCGAGACCATGCCAAAATGAAAGAAGGGTTTAGCCTTAACATACCTGGAGTAGGGAAAAATCTGTATAATATTCCTGGAGAAGGTTGCACCAGGTAACGTAAGAAGCACTTAGTTAAGAATTACAACATCATCATACCCAGAGATACGAACAAGTTTCCAAATCCTAAACTCTCGTAAATAAAAAATGAGACACCGAGGATTCCTGTGTAGTAGGAAAGAGGCACGTCCTTGAGTTGGGAGAACTCCCTGACTAATTCGATACCCTCCTAATCCTTCTCGGAAACAATTTATATTGCACCACTATAAATATTGCATCCATCGGCTTACGATTTTGCAAACCATATTTCGTTAATCAATTTGCTCTTTCTTTCTTTGTTTTAATGGGAAGCGACCATCGTTTTTCTCTCTCTTGGTATTACTCCACATGTAGTTATAATCATCAAACAAATGCACCTTGTAGTGAGATCTAAGCTTATTAAAATAATAATAGAAAGGCTTGTTTTTGGCAACATACAGATTCCTCTATTTTAAATCATGCCACATATACTATAATGTATGAGTCATACTTGTATTAAGGAAAAAATTTGCCACGTTGTGTTCTTATCCAAAATATTTTGGATAATTACCAATTACCCACATAATTAAGAAATGTCTCAAATTACTTTAAATACTACTCATTTTTAATATACTTTATATATACCCTACTATCATGGTCGTGTGGTACCTCATATGGCACTAGTCCATAAATACTGAGTATTTTAACTCGGGCCGTATTTTATCCCAACATGCCAAACTTGGACGAAAATTCGTTTTCTTTGACTTTCTTCCCCTCTCACCTTCACGAATTTACTTATCACATGTTTGAAATAGCGTAATGCTTAACATATCAAAATAATCTCATCCCCGAACTTACTACGATTAACTTACGACAAAACTTTAACATACGAAAATGCGGGATGTAACAGTTTGTGAGTTCGTTTTGCAGACTCTAATGAGGGAGGAGTAATTGTGCAGAACAAGGAAGAATCATCGCTTGTGGAAGAAATCAAAGAAAAGAAATACAATGATCCATTATTGGTACAACTGAAGGAGGGGATTCATAAATGCAAGACCACCGCTTTTTCTCTTGGCATGGATGGCGGTACATTGCGATGCCAAGGGTGACTATGTGTTCCAAATGTAGATGGTCTTCGGGATAGAATCATGACAGAAGCTCATACTTCTAGATATTCCGTGCACCTAGGTTCTACGAAAATGTATCATGATCTCAAGGAAGCTTACTGGTGGAATGACATGAAGAGGGACGTGGCAGACTTTGTGGCAAAATATCCAAACTGTCAGCAAGTGAAGGCCGAGCATCAAAGGCCCGATGGGTTGTCACAAAATATAGAAATTCCAATATGGAAGTGGGAAATGATCAATGTGGATTTTGTGGTAGGGTTACTGCGCACTCTGCACAAGTTCGACTAAATTTGGGTGATCGTGGATAGACTCACGAAATCAACACACTTTTTACAAGTTAAATCCACCGACACCGCAGAACAATATGCTCTGTTGTATATCAATGAAATAGTCAGGCTTCATGGCACTCCAGTTTCCATCATTTCCGATCGACAGGACCAATTCACAGCTAATTTCTGGGTACGCAGGTAAACCTTAACATGGTTTTCCATCCACAGACAGACGAGCAAGCAAAGCAGACTATTCAGACGCTTGAGGATATGTTGCATGATTGTGTTCTTGACTTCAAGGGTAGATGGGATGAACATTTTCCACTCATAGAATTTGCTTATAACAACAGCTTTCATGCCAGTATTCCGATGGCGCCATTTAAGTCCTTGTATGGTATTGGGTGGTTTGAGGTTGGAGAATCTAAACTGATAGGACTAGACCTTGTGCATTAGGCAATGGAGAAGGTTAAGATCATAAAATAGAGGTTGAAAACTGCCCAGAGTCATCACAAATCCTATTCTGATGTTCGTCGCAGAGACTTAGAGTTCAAAGAAGATGATTGGGTGTTCTTGAAGGTCTCCCCCATGAAGGGTATTATGCGATTTGGAAAGAAAGGAAAGTTGAGTCCAAGGTATGTCAAACCGTATAGAATCATTCAAGGATCTGTACAAGCTTGAGTTACCACTTGAGATGTCATTAGTGCACCCCGTATTTCATGTGTCCATGTTGAAGAAGGTAGTTGGAGATTCGTCCGCTATTGTGCCGGTTGAGACCATTGAGGTTAATGAAGAATTGTCGTATGAAGAGATTCCAGTTGCCATTATTGATAGGTAAGTCCAAAAGTTGAGAAATAAAGAAGTTGCCTTCGTGAAAGTATTATGGCGGAGCCAACAAGTTGAAGAAGCTACTTGGGAAGCCGAGGATGAAATGAAAAAGAAGTACCCTCATTTGTTTGAATAGCCATGTAATAGTTCTATGAAGATGTTTCCCATAAATTTTGTATCACTTGTTCAGCTAATGTAAAAGACATTCCTTTCTAGTTATATATTTCTCATGAGGCCACAGCCGGTGCCGTTTTGGTGTTCTGTTGCATCATTTGGTCATATATATGTTGTTAATATGTGTTTTCTGGGGCTCTCTGATAGGTAGATAGTCCTAAATACAAAATAAACTCTGGCAAAATATTTGGAAATTTAGGGAGTTAGCCAAATTTGGGGCTGATGTATGTGGTGTGAAAAAAAAACTGAAGCTGTATAAACTGTAAGGCCTCGTAAAATTTTTAACTAAAAACCCGGAATTTCGTGGTGCCAAGTTAGATTTATGTGTCATAATAGTAGAAATTCTCTGCAGTTCGGACTTTTTGGATTAAATAGTACGCTACGGACTTAAAGGAAAATGTTTGTAGAAGAATGCATTTCTGCGGTCCATTATGCGATCGCATAATCACTCTGCGGACCGCATATTGACCGCAGAGTGAGGAAAAAAATTTGGCCAAATTTGAGGTTAGTTATGTGGCCAATTATGCGATCGCATGATCGCATGCGGACCACACATTAGTCGCGATATCATCTTGGGCATTTGCGAAGGTAAGTTCTGCGGTGCATTATGCGATCACAGAACAGGTATGTAGACCGCATACTAGCCGCATACCTGGGAAGAAAAGCCCATGAGGGCCATTTTGCGGGCCGCATAACCATTATGCGATCGCATAATCTGTGTCGGGGCTCCTATTTTCTAATCTTTAAAACCCGACCCCATTCCATTAAAACACCATATTAGGCCATATTGAGCTATTTTTCTTACAATTCTAGAGTGAGGGAAAGGGTTCTTAGAGAGGGAGAGAACAAGCATCAAACTAATATCCTTCCATTCTTGCTAAGTACTTGAATATTTCCAAGAAGGTCACCATATCAAAGGTAAGAATCTAAGCCCAACTCAACATTTCAAAATTTCTTCTAAAATGGGTACCTAGAAAGATAGTTCATGGGCTTGGGGTTAATTGATTTGCATGCATGAGTGGTGAGGTAACCTAGGATCAATGTGAGATAAAAATGGTTAAGGATGGGGAATGGACAAAAACATCGATCTTCCTTCTAGTTCTTGAATCAATTTGTGATAATCCTAAAATAGATTGAAGGTGCTAAGGGTCCCGGAAGTTATTGTTGAATGTAAGGAAAGCTTTATTGAGGTATGTATGGCTAAAACCCCCTCTTCTTAAATCGAACTCCCATGGTGCCCCTACAATTGGTGTAAGCTTCAACCTTGATTGATGTAGGAAATGACATTCCAAACGTGTTTGTGTTGTAAGACTTTATATGCAATATGTATTTAAATTCTCCCCATTACGCTATTTTGTTACTTGGTGATGTATTGAAGATGTGGAATATGTGTTAAATTTCCAAAGTATGTGAAAGCCTTTGTATGCCCACGATTCATGATTTCTCTTATGTGTACTTAATATCTTGAATTGAAAGGCTTGTTGACGAAATTGATAATAATGTGAAATATGTGGAAGGAAATCGAATTATGAAATGCAGCCAAGTGCCAAGTATGAATTAACAATTGCGGCCTTAGCGCCGAAGAAATTGAAATATGTGTGTGAAATAAGGAATGAGATGGTTGATGAAAAATGGAAATGTCTTGAGTAAGACGGGAATTGAACCAGAATTGACATAGGAATTGATATTGTGGAAAAATGTCACTAGGGGAGATGACCTAGCCGATCGATTCATGATCGGACTCCGTATAAGAGTACGGTGGTATTGTGAATAGTAAGGTGTTAATGCTAATAAATGCCCAAGATAAAGCTATAGTAATTTCACTAGGAAGCTTATGTGATTCCTTATCTGATGTTGTGGTGTTGTCTTAGTTTCTCATTGATTTCTTGATTACTTATTCCTGTATTATTGATCTTTCTAATGAGATGGTGTTTAGCTATACATACTGGTACTATTCGACAATACTAACGTCCTTTTTGTCGGGTGCGCTAAATCTTTGAACGGATGTAGGTGGTTCCATCGCAGATAGTGCCGATCAAAAATAGTGGTGCGCTCTCCGCACAACAGTCTTGGTGAGACCCCGTTTCTTCCATGGGTCATGTAGTTCTTATTTTGTATAAGTTACCACGTTTTGAGGTATAGTGGGGGCCTTGTTGCCGGCATTGTCATAATTGTCTTTTGTATCATTAGAGGCTCCGTAGACGTTTTTGTGGGTTATGTATGGGTATCAGATGGGTCACTAGATTATGTTGTTTTTTGAAACTCTTTTCCCCACCAAATTGTAAACTGTATGTACTTTTGAAAACTTAACTATGGTGTAATGAATATAATGTAAAATGAACTAGCAACGTGTGTGTGTGTGTATATATATATATATATATCTGATCCCTCCCCTGTTTGACAGTGGTAACGTGTCCAGTTTTTGGATCATGTATGAGTCGGGTAGGAAAGGTCTAATAGGCTTGCTCGACCGGGTTCACTCGGTTGAGCGTCAGTCGCGCTCCCCGAGGTTGGGGCGTGACAGCCTCATCTCATAATCAAATGTCACGAGTCTCAACTCACCATCCTATTCTCACGGCACCTTGTGTCCACATTTCAAATCACAACCGCTCACAGGCTCACAATCACAATCCACCGTCGTGGTCACAAGCTCATAATAACAGTCTTCGAAGCATGGTCACATGCTCAATATCAGCATGAAAATTGATAATACAAGAACACGTGGGCATGATTTATAAATTTCAAGTTTCATACTCCCAAGCTAGTACAAGTGGCATGCTACGGTGTATGCTTGTGCGAGTGTACTGCTGTAGCCCAAGTCAACAAGTGATATCAAAGACATCGAATATCTCATTGAAGCAACACAAAAAATCACGTAAGGTGTATGCAATACACAAGGAAAGACACACCATCACACGAAAATCACCAACAAAATATCCCCAAGCCATCACATATCTTCCCTGACATTGCCACCCTTATCTCTCCGATAGCCACATGTATCACTCCGGCCTAACACTATCATTAGCCACCCGTATCACTCCGATAGCCACCCGTATCACTCCATATAATAGACATCCATATCACTCCGTCCTGACAATATCATTAGCCACCCGTATTACTTTGATAGCAACCCGTATCACTCTGTATAGTAGCAACCTTTATCGCTCCGCCTGGACAATAACATAATAGCCACCTGTATCACTTCCGTTCATTCAACACCAATGAGAAGCCACCCTTATGCGTCATATAACAACAATAGTGAAATGCCACCCTTATACAGCGCATAACAAAAACCAAACCACACAACAATTCATATGTTCTAACATCACAATAACACGACATATCAACTCGTATCACAAGTGTGCATATGCCACAACCTTTCCAAAGATCAATCAATATCAATGTTTTTACAACAAATAGCTCACGATTTAACAGAATGTGTATAGAATCTCAATAACAACAAAGTGAAGGGGAAATTAATTCAACAATGAACAACACCCCCTATAAACACAACTTCAATTAAAATAGATTAATGACTTTCGATAACCTCAATCCCAATTAGTTGTTTAAGGATAAACTCAATAGTGAAAGTATTTCTATGAAATGGAAAACTTCGAATTCTAGTGTATGAATAGGCTAACAATGAAAGAGATGGCACAAACTAGCACGTCTAAATGCATGAGAATAACCTGGCAACAAAAGAATTTCATGTAACAACAATTTCAACTAAGAGTAACTCCACAACAAAAGAAATCACATAATGATAAAAGTGATAACAACTTCAAATACAACATATAGTAGTAAACTCGACAAGTAAAGAATGTGACATGTAACGACAACTTCAAATAAAGCATGTGATAGTAAACATGGCGAATAAAAGATATAACATAAGCTAATAATTCCAAATAAGTATAGAGAAGCCTAAGAGTCTAAGCCGGTCAATTTTACACATATAAGCTCGAGTACGTACTTGTCACCTAGCGTACATGGCTTTCACATGACACAAATAGCACAAACGACTCAAATTCTAAGGGGTAGTTCCCTCACACAAAGTTAGGCCAGATACTTACGTTAAAGAAGCTAAACCAATACTCTAAAATGACCTTCTCGTATGAAACAACCTCTGGACAATCTAACCAAAATAACTTAATGTCATAAATAAAAATCATAAGAAATAATGATGAATAATAAAGCTTTGATATTTAATGAAAACTAAAAAGTCAACCCTGAGCCCGCACCTTGGAACTCGATAAAATTTACGAAATCCGAACACCCATTCTGATGCAAGTCCAACCATACCAAAATTATACAATTCCGACATCAAATCGGCCATACATTTTTGAAAGTTTATACAAAAATTCTGATTTTCCCCCATTCAAATAATACTTTAATGTTAAAAATAAATATGGAATCACGAAATATAATTAAATCCAGATAAAGAACACTTACCTCAATCCAAAGTGTGAAAACCCCCTTCAAAATCACCTAAATCTGAGCTCTATAGCTCAAAATATGATAAAATGACCAAGACCTTTGAAATAGAGTACTTTAAACACGGCTCCAGAGGTACCCTTCGCGATGGCGATTCAAAAAATTTCCAGCCCAAATTTTACCCGTTGCGATCGCGATGAACAAATTCCCATTACCCTTCCCAAACTCTTCTCAGACAGTCTCTAGTGTAACAATCATAACTGTTTGTACAAACTCCAAATAGCAAATGGTTTAGTTTTCTGAAAACTAGACTCAAAGGGCTACAACTTTCATTTTGGATCATCTCCAAATTCCTTATAGATTGCAAGATATAAGCTTCCAAATTCGGGTCAATGATAGTAGAATCTCCCCTACGCGATAGCAAAAAGCCTTCCGCGATCGCAATTCACAGTGCCCCAACAACAAATTTTCTCTTCGTGAACGCGACCCAAAGTCCGCGATCGCTATGCATACCCCTGTGGCGAAAAACCAGTAATTAAAAATGGCTTAGAAATGGTCCGAAACCACCCCGAAGCTCACTTAAGCCCCTCGGGACCCTGTCCGAACATACCAACGATTTCCGTAACATAACGCGAACCTGCTCGAGGCCTCAAATCACATAAAAAATATCAAAACTACGAATCACACCTCAAATCGAAGTTAACGAACTTATGAACTTTCAACTTCTACAACTCTTGCTGAATCATATCAAATCAACCCGGAATAGCCTCAAATTTTGCATGCAAGTCCCAAATGACATAATAGAGCTATTCTAACTTCCGAAATTACAATTCGAGCCCGATATTCACAGAGTCAAATCCCGCTCAAATCTCTCAACCTTCCAAACCTTCTACTTTTCAATTTTTGCCAAAATGCATCAAATCCATCTACGGACCTCCAAATTCAAATTTGGGCATGCACGTAAGTCCAAAATCATCATAAGAAGCTATTAGAATCATCGAAACACCATTTCGGAGTCAACTACACAAAAGTCAAACTCCGGTCAATTCTTATCGCTTAAGCTTCTAAGACAAGAATCATCCTTCCAAATCAATCCCGAATCATCTGAAAATCGAACTCGACCACACACGCAACTCATAATACATAACACGAAGCTACTCGAGACCTTAAGCCACCGAACGGGATGCTAATTGTCAAGACGACTGATCGAGTCATTATACTTTTTTGTAAGAAGAGAAACACGGTGGTAGGGCATTGATTTGCATATGCTGGACCGCCTAATTTTACCTGCACAGGTTTAGTTTACATGGAACAATTAGCGAAGTATAAAATTTAATTACTTTAATATTTATTCCATACCAGTTCATAAGTCCTCCAACCTGAGGATATATTTATCAGTATGACCGAGATGTACCTTGTCGATAATAATAACAATCCTATATGATATATTATGTTAGTAAAAAATTCATAACAGATCTCTTGCAATTAAAAAATTATAATTTTTTTCATACTAGCATAGCTGGTTCCGGTATTCGTTTTGCTACAATTATTGGATATTCAGCAACCTATGCAACTAGGGTGCTTCCATAAACGTCAACAAAGTCTTCCCACGGAGTAAGGATAGTAGGCTGCATACTACAGGAAAAGGAATGGACAATAAGTGACACTACAAAAAAATATCAGTACAATTCTAATAATGTCAACAAGAATAACAAAGAAAATGATGTAAACATAAAAATAGCAGAGACAATTCGGTAAGACTTTGATTCAAATGATGCTAAAAGAATTATGTAACACGTTGGAGAAAGAGAGTGGAGGTTGGTAGAAAGCTTTTTAAATGATGCATCCCACGTGTCTAAGTAAACAAATGCAGCATGCCTTATATATTTTTTTCCAGTTTGGAACTAATGACTACTGGAATATATAGTTATCACTGTAATTTTTTAAAATGTACGCACCGAATACATAGTAAAAATATATATTTTAGGGCACAAAAAGAGAACAAATAAATTACCTAATATGTTGAAGGTATAAAAATTGAGAAGAGAATTTTTCTGCCTAAATAGGAACTTAAGAACTTATCTGTAATTTTTTATATGAAAATGTATCCGACTTTATCATTCTTTGTTAAGCTTTATTATCAAACAAACATATTTCTTTGTAACTGACCTAGAAGAGGAAGTAGGGGATCATTTAGAGAAATGACACACGTCTATCTAATATATTAGAGTTAGCTGCACATTTGAAAATGATAAATCTTTTCCAACGAATGATCTTCTAAAATGAGTAACAAACTTTCTTAACTATTATTATATATGAATCATGCTTAGCTACCAAAATGACATGGAAAATAGAAAATGGGGAGTTTCGATTTCCCATTGACTAATGAAATCTTCTTAATTAAGAAGTCTAAGATGATAGCAATCAATATTTTGCATTAAAAAGCAGTGATAGACACATTTCAAATTTCTTTGCATATTTTTGCTCATGAGCAATTATGGATCTTACCTAGGCAAGGTGTACTGAAGCATTGCGATCACTGAAATCTTGTTGCTAAAAATATCAAAACAAAGAGAAAAGTGGATTATTTCTCAAAGATTATACAATTTCCTTTTGGGGATCTTATGCTTTGTTCTATTCACAGAAAGATTAAATTTGTTGAACAAAACAGTGAGGTAAGTGGCATGGATCAAGCTCAAGGTGCAATAAGTGAGTCTGGAGAAATTTCTTCCTGTCAGCTTTAGTCGAAGTAGGTGGAACCGATGAGCAGATGGTTGAGATAATAATCTCATGAGATTGTAACTTCTTAATTGATGGTATCTGACCAAAATAATCAAGTAAATAAGACGACATCGTGATACAATATCTAGTTATATATTTGTAGCCAAATTTTTTGGAAGTTTTAGCGAAAGTAATAAGGTAAATAGAATGCTAGTAGACTTACTTGGTATCCATTACGATGATTTCATGACAATTGTTATTATTAGTGACAACATAATTTACAAAGCCACAGTTCACCACAGTGGCAATTATGTCTGTTTAAAAGACATTGCAGGTAGCTTATAATTTAGACCAATGTACACAAACCCAGAATATGAGGATACAAATAAATTTAATTGTCAAAGGGTACTACGTGTAAAATAATGTTACCAAATTCCGTATTTCGTTGTTGCTCGTGCAGATATGCAAAAGGTATAGTATTCAACCTTGTCGGACGTTGGAGCGGTGTGTCTTCTATGTTGTCCTCTTTCACCTCTTCGACAACAGTAAATTTGTCGATAACCCATTCAAGCGGTTGATAGGTACTCCTAAGGGAAAATGAACCCTCACTTTTGCAGTAGATATCAAGTAGGTGGAAAATGTGATGAGCTTGTCTGCATACTTTTCTATATCGTACCAATATAAAATAGCAGCTACTTTCTCTTCCTGTATTTTGATAGCATGATGATTTAGTTACCAACCTCCACAGAAGTGTATACATATAAACTTACAGAGACATACAAATAAAAAGTATTGAAATATTCAAATAGTCAACAAGTATAATATGTGTCACCTTAAACTCATCAAGTACTACTCATGAAAAATCTGTAGAGAAATTATTTGTAGAGCATTGAAGCAAATAGACCCCGCAAATAGAGCGTAAGTCAATGATAACGAATACCCATATTTTTCCATACTACTTACTTAAATTTATCATGATTCTTTGAATTAAAGGATGCATAGATGATCTCCCATTGCCAAATCCAGAACTCATCCACCAAAACTAAAGAAAACCCACTCCAAGGCAAACTAAAATTTGGAAAATAACTATATATATCTTAAACATTTACATGGAAAATAAAACTGACATGCAAAAGTATTTATGAAACTCTTAGGAAAACCATAATAAGATCCAAGCCTGAATTGAAAAACAATACCTGAAATAACCAAGATGACTTGTGGTAACGATCCGATCGGTCGTTTCGAGATTATTTCGTTCACCAATTCGAGGTCGTGAGTGACTTTATATTGTGTATTATAACTTGCGTGCATGGTCGGTTTTGATTTTCGAATGATTCGTGATTATTTAGAAGAATGATATTCATTTTAGAAGTTTAAGTTGGATATGTTGACTGATGTTTGACTTTTGTGAAAACGACCCCGGAACAGTATTTCAATGGCTCTAATAAGTTTGTATTGTGATTTTGGACTTGGGCTATGCCCGGAATTTAATTTTGTTTGATAGGAATCAAATGCGTGGTTGTGTTTTTAAAAATTCTTAAAGTCATTGTGATTTCATACATTTTGGTGTCCGATTCGTGGTTCCAGATTTTATTTTTGTGTTCTGATCGCGTGAGTGAGTTTTTAGTATATTTTGAGACTCGTGTGGATATTTGGTGTGGAGCTCGGATGGCTCGGATGAGTTTCACATTGGTTTTGTTAAACTTTTGTGCTGGTGCTGCTTCCATCGCATTTGCGATGAGTAGGTCGCAAATGCTACCAACGTATTTGTGAGATCATTTTTCATTTGCGAATACTGGAGGTTCACTTTTGCGGACTTGGATCGCTTTTGCGATGAGCCGTTGGGGGGGAGGACAACTTCGCATTTACGAAGTTGTCGAAAATGCGACATTAGCAGGTCTGGCTGAGGTCGCTTTTGTGATCCTTTTCCCGCAATTGCAAGGGTTGCATTTGCGAATTCCAGGTAGCAAATGCAAAACATGCAGCCTGTTTATAGCTAGGATTGTGGGACTTAGCTTGATTTTATCATTTTTTGAGCCCTAGACTTGGTGGGAGGCGATTTGTGGAGAAATTTTCATACCAAACTATTGGGTAAGTTATTTTGATCAATTTTTAATTATATTACATGATTATTTATGAGATTTACCATCTAAATCATGAGATTTGAAGAGAAACTTGTGGAACTTTTATCTATGTTTTAAAAATAAAAATTTGAGATTTGAGAGTCGAATTGGACTCAGATTTGAAAATAAAACACATATATGGACTCATGGGGTTGTGGATAGTCAAGATCCACCATTGGATCTTGGTTTTGACCGATTAGGCCGAGGTTGACTTTTGTTGACTTTTGGGGAATTTAATTGTAGAAAGTGAAACGTGTAGACTGCTGGAAACTTAAGAAATAAGATAAGCAAGAATCAATATATAGTTTAATCAATTATAGCGTCCACCGGTTTCTCTCAGCTCACGATTAGCGTGAAAGCTAACGTACGCCCACCGGAAAAATGGGGAGGGGACGGCCAACAGAAAATGCTAAAAACGTTCAGAAGGATGAAATTAGGATAGCTGGGGGACGAAGTGTTACAGTGGGAATCAATGTTACTCCTAAAAATTTACCAATTTAGCAAGGGGAAATTCTCACAATACCACCAGTGTTAATGGAAGTGAAGGAAATCACAGTCACCGGTCCAATTGGAGTGAGCGGAGACAAGGAAGCAGGAAGCAGTAACGAAAGAGCACAAAGAACACAGAGGGCACATGCAAAAGGAAAAGAACAGGAGAAACCAAATTCAGAAATATGGCAAGCGTTACCGGTAAGAGTAGAAGGGACTAAGATGCCACTGAATAATGAGAACACGTCGACTACTGTGGGACCAAATATTATCTTAATTGGGAATCAATCTAGTGGAGAGGGAGGAGACAAAACAGAACGGCCTCTGGAGATGGCAGCTGGGAAAGAAAACACACAACAGAGGCTACAATTGGAGCATAAGGAAAATGGAGGAAGAACTTGGGAAAACATGGTAGAGGGAAATAAATTGGCTACTAAGGGAATGAAGCTTCGATTTGTTCCACCAACAACAATTAATGGGGAGAAGGTTGCAGAGTTAACACAGGCAGATGTGAAATTTGAGAATGAGAAATGGAAATTTGCTCTAATTGCGTATATGGTTGGAGGCACACCTACAATTGCAACAATGGAAAGGTATGTTGCAGTTCAAGGAAACTTTGAGACTAAACCAAATATATATTATCACAATGCATGATACTTTGTGATAAGTTTCAGTTGTGAGGAAGACAAGAGTCAATTGCTGTGTGTAGGTCCTCATATGATGAACAATAGGCCGATAATTTTGAAGCCTTGGACCAGTGAGTTTAATTTTGATAAGGAAGAATTGAGAACTGTTCCAATTTGGGTGAAAATACCAAACCTTCCTTTAAGTTGTTGGAGTCCTATAACTTTGAGCAAAATTGGAAGTGGATTGCGCCTACCTTTGTATGCAGATGATTGTACCACTAACTCAACCAGAATTTCCTATGCTAGAATACTTGTGGAAATAGATGTTACAAGAGAATTGCCGAATAGTGTGAAGGTGAAGGATCCGCAAGGAAGGGTGTTTGAACAAGCATTATGGTATGATTGGAAGCCGATTTACTGTCCTAAATGTTTACAACTAGGACACAAATGTCAAACAGAAAAGGAAAACCAGAATGAGAATAAGCCAGGGCCACAACAGAGGATAAAACAACAGCAGCAGAAAACTTAATGGAAGGTAGTTGGAAACATAGACAATAACAAGAGTTTGCAAATCAATGAAACAGAAAAATCAGTTTAGCAGGGGACAATACAACAAGGAATTGATGATGATGCTGGAGATTGGAGAGAAGTGAGGGGACGATCAACAGAAAAAAATCCACCGACCCCTCAAAATGGTAGCCATATAACAGTTTTGAATGGGTTCAAGATGCTGGTTGAAGGAGGATAGCCTGGGGGACAAATCTCAAAGCAACCTAGTCAGACTGGTCCAGGGACATGTGGAGAGATAGGGGGAAGCATAAATGACCATCATCCTCAAGTATGCCAATAGTTACCTGGAATGTGAGGGTTTTCAATAAGGTGTTTAAGCACAGGGAGATGAAGGTGATATTAAAGAAATATAAAGTTAGCTTAATTGCAATTAGTAAACCTAGAGTAGAAGATAATAAAGTGGATAGTATTATGAATAAAATTGTACCAAGCTGGAAATGGTACACTAATGCAGGACATGGCCCAAGAAGTATAATATGGATAATGTGGAATTCGGAGGAGATCCAATTCACTGTCATGGATATATCAGATCAAATGATCCATGGAATAGTGAGAACAAAGACAAAAGAGTTTCAATTTTCAGTTGTGTATGGATTGCACACAGTACACACTAGAAGGGAGATGTGGATTAAGTTAAGGAATTACAATGCGCAAATAAAAAGACCATGGCTGATCATGGGAGATTTCAATTCCATAATTGATGCTGAGGACAGAAGATATGGAAGTGAAGTCCAAGCACGTGAAACTAAGGATCTCAAAGAGTTCATGGAAGAATGCAAGATGAATGAATTACCAACGGTCGGAAGGACATATACATGGACTAATAACCATGTATATAGTAGAATTGATCGAGAAATTGTTAACGCTGATTGGATGATTACTATGCCCCCTTTACAGGTTCAAATACTGGATCCTCACTTTTCAAATCACTCGCCTTTGAGGATTGAGGTAGAGATACCTGCTGATAATGGGAGAAAACCTTTTAAGTTTTTCAACTATTTAGCAGACCACCCAGACTTAGAAAAAACAGTACATGATAATTGGGCAACGACGAAGGGAAAGATGAATGGAGTATGGCAAAATTTGAAGGCAATTAGGAAAGAAATGAAGAAGCTGAATGCAAGAACAAAGACCGGTGAGATTTTACACAAGGTCAAAACTGAACTGGAAGAATTACAAAGTAATATGAGAAATGATAATGTGAATTCAGAGAAGTTTGACAAGGAAAAGGATCTCAAAATGCAACTTGAGAAGTGGAATCTTGTTGAAGAGAGCATATTTAAGCAGGAGTCAAGAGTTCAGAACATCAGATTAGGGGATTCAAATACTGCCTTCTTCTTTGCAAGTAGAAGGGGAGAAGAAATCACAACCAAATCAGAATGATTAAAACAAAGAGTGGAGAAGTGACGAACAACCCTAAGGAAATTCAAATGGAGATAATAGACTTTTACAAGGAGCTTTTGGGATCAGCTACTGAAAGCTTACCAGCAGTACACCCAGTAGTCATTCAGCAAGGGCCTATTCTGAACAGAAGCCAACAGCTACAGATTATACAACCATTCAATAAGGAGAATGTATTACAAGCACTCAATGGAATTGATGATATGAAGGCACCCGGGGGAGATGGTTTTAATGCATACTTCTTCAAGAAGGCATGGAAGATTATAGGGGATGATGTAACTGAGGCAGTATTACAGTATTTTGATACAGGTACCATGTACAAACCTATAAATACTACTTCAGTAACTTTAATACCTAAAGTGAAGAATCCTTCCTCAATCAAGGAGTGCAGACCAATTTCGTGTTGTACTATCTTGTATAAAATTGTGGCAAGAATGATAACAAAAAAATTGCAACCTATGATGGAAATATTAGTTGATCACAGTCAGGCAGCCTTTGTCCCTGGGAGAATGTTGGTCGATAATGTTCTGTTAAGTCATGAGCTGGTGAAGGGGTATGGTAGAATATGGGTTTCACCAAGATGTATGGTGAAAATAGACATGCAAAAGGCGTATGATTCTATAGAATGGATTTTCTTGGAACAGATGCTGTCAGGGTTGGGATTTCCTAGAAAATTTTTAGGATGGATTATGGGATGCGTAAAAACAGTCTCATACTCCATTAGCATCAATGGTAGTCCTACACCTCCTTTTGCTGCCAAGAGAGGAGTGAAGCAAGGTGACCCAATGTCCCCGTATTTGTTCGTGTTGGCAATGGAGTACTTGACTAGGTTGCTGAAACAACTGAAGGACAATCATGACTTCAATTTTCACCCAAAGTGTGAAAGATTGAAAATGATCCAATTGAGTTTTGCAGATGACTTGCTTCTGTTTTGCAGGGGTGATGTGATATCAGCGAGGATGTATATGAATGATTCTAGCAGTTCTCAAAGGTTTCAGGACTTGTTGCAAATCCAACTAAAAGCTGTATCTATCTCGGGGGAGTATCACCAGAGATTCAGCAAGAGATCAAACATGTCATGGGTTTTTCTATGTGAACACTACCATTCAGGTACCTTGGAGTTCTTTTGAGCACCAAAAAGATTACATTGGGGCAGTATCAACCTTTACTAGACATAATGTTAGGAAGGATAACCAGTTGGACAACCAAGTTTTTGTCATATGCAGGGAGACTACAGCTTATCAAAAGTGTGTTAATAGCTGTTCAATCATTCTGGGCCCAAGTATTTCCAATACCTAAAATAGTGTTACAAAGAATAGAAACTATTTGCAAAAGATTCCTCTGGACAGGGGAGGCAGATGTGAAGGGAAAAGCTATGGTAGCGTGGGAGAAAATTTGCCTACCAAAATCTGCTGGTGGACTAAATGTAACAGATATGATAACATGGAACAAGGATGCACTTCTGAAGTAATTATGGAGCATCTATAAGAAAAAAGAAAGATTATGGATCCTATGGGTCCATGAATATTATATGAAAGGGAAGATGCCATGGGAAACAAAGGTTAATCAAGCCGCTTGGATAACAAGGAAGATATTACAATCCACTAAGTACTTGGATGAAGCTTGACTTAATCGAATTGAGGTACTGAATGGTGAAAACTTCTCCATAAGAGTGATGTATAACAAATTGAGAAGTGAATTTGATAAAGTAACTTGGAGGCGACTAGTGTGCAACAACCAAGGATGTCCAAAATGGTTGTTCATCCTATATTTGGCAGTTCAAAAAAGGTTATACACGAAAGACATATTAAGCAAATGGGGCATCATAAACTGTCAAACATGCTCTCTTTGTGAATTGGAGGAAGAAAGCCCCCAACACCTATTTTTTGAATGCACGTTTTCAGCAAATGTATGGCAAAAATTACTGGTGTGGCAGGGAATAAATAGACAAACACAAGGCTGGGAGGCGGAAATTAGCTGACAGTTACACAGGCAGTAGGAAAACAAGCACACGCAGAGATATATCGGCTTACTTTAGGAGAAACTATATACCAGATTTGGATAGAAAGAAACTACAGAATATTTCAGAAGAAAAAGAGGAGCAGTAAAGAAATTACGAGGATGATTATACAAGAAGTACATTGTAGAGGTAGTATGAAGCCAAAGTTGTATATCATATTGACGAGATTAAACTTTTATCCATAGCATAGGAATGTAACTAGAAGTGGAAGGTGATGCGATGAGTTGCTGAATTTGGGGCCTTATGTCCAAATTCAGATTCTGGAAAGTGCTGTAAATATTACTTTTGGTAAATAATAAGAGATAATTACCAAAAAAATTTGTAGAAAGTGATTTCTCTTACATTGTTTTGATGATATCAAGTCATTTTTGTTAGATTTGAGTCGAGCGGAGGTGAATTTTAGAGGAAAGCATTTTTAGAGTATTGATTGAGGGATTCCGAGGTAAGTATCTTGCCTAACTTTGTGTTGGGAACTATCCCGTAGGATTTGGTTTGATTGCACTATTTTTATTACGTGGAAAACATGTATGCGAGGTGACGAGAGTGTACACGACCTTATATGTGAAAATTGACCGGTTTAGACTCTTAGGTTCCTTATATGCATTTAATTGACGTTTTTCATATCATGTTATATCTTTCATTGTCAAGTTTACTCTTATGTGCTTAAATTGAAGTTGTTACCTCCTTTGTTATCATGTACCCTCTTTCTGTCACGACCCGATTTCGGAGTCGTGATGGCGCCCGTCGTAGAACTAGGCAAGCCGCCCATTTTATCTAAGCTAAATTCAAATTTCCAGTAAAAGTATAATTTTAAAACGAAATTACTGATAATACTAATAATCTGAAGTTTTGAAACAATATCTGAAACAAAATTTTAAATCTCCAACCCCGGATCCGGTGTCACTCAATCATGAGCTACTATAACATAAAGTAAGGAAAAGGAGAAATGGACAACATAGTCTCAAAATAAAGAACAACAGGTAGATTAAGAAAGAGAAGACGAGGTCGCGATCGCCAGCTGCTACCTCGAAAACTCTAATGAAACTCTGACAGCTATTCAGTATCCACTACCGGGTCCGGTGTACCTGGATATGCACACAAGGTGCAGGGGATAACGTGAGTACACCAACTCAGAAGTAACGAACCCAAACTATGGGCTAAGAGGTAGTGACGGACAAAATCTCAGAATTTACAATAAACAGTATACAGAAATTAGACATGCCAACAGTTTATCAGAATGAGTGAATATGTCAAGTATGCCAGCATACTTTACATGCCATCATAAAAGTATATGTATGAAACCAGTGTGGATATGCACATAGTGCTCACAAACCTCACACAGCAGTCCACTCAGTATCGTATATGGCTCTCAGGCCCAGGGAAAAGTCCACCCCGGAATGTACATAATCATCGGTGACTGTAGTCATTTAGTACTAAGGAAAAAGTCCAATCTAGCCCCACAGAGAAAGTCCATCTCCGGAATACAACACTCGGACAAGATCCATGTCCAGGGACGATCCATCCCTCATATAACATCCACTTCGGGCACGATCCATGCCCTGGGACAATCCATCCCTCAACATCAATGCGCTCACCAGGGGTGTAAAGACTCTAGAGGGGCCCTAGTGTCCCAAGCGCTATATCAAGCCAACGAATGCATGATTTAGTATAACTGCGGTGTGCAGTCCGATCTCATAACTGTCTCAATAACAGGCTCTCGGACTCACTCAGTCATTACTCTCCAGTCTCACTCACATGGATCACAAATGCCTCCATCAGCCCGAAACAATGATAAGTATGCATATAATTAACAATATTGAGACTGAGGTATGAAGTGATATGCTATAACAGGGCTGAGTATATGAAATCAAGTAACCACAAAATGAGACAGTAATATACGATCACTCGGGTCTTAGCATTTTCGGCGTGAAGCCTAACATTTATACTTGACATGATTCTTAACAGGTTCACAATTACTACATTAATAGAAGTGCGGGTATCGATCAGTAATAGCTACTAGACAAATGCCATGGGATAAGCCAGGCCACAAATACTCGGTGCACGCCCACACGCCCGTCACTTTTCATGTGCGTCACCTCAATTATAGTCATAAATCATTTAGCTCGGGGTTTCGAACCCTCAGAACCAAGTTTGGAAACATTACTTAACTTAAAACCGGCTAAAATACTACTCCGCAGTGCCTTTGCCTCTAGATTCGGCCTCCAAGTACTCCAAATCTACCAAAAATCAGATGTATATCATTATAATATGCCAAAGAATGAACCCTAATCGAAATTTATCAAAAATACTCAAAAATCTCGAAATTGGTCAAACCCGACCCCCGGGCCTACGTCTCGGAACTCGATGAAATTTATACCACAAGAATCCTCATCCTCTCACGAGTCTATACATACCAATAACACTGAAATCGGAGTCCAAATGACCCCTCAAATTCCCATTTTAAGGTCTATAACTCACAAGCCCTAATTACCCATTTTAGCACTGTTTTCCCCAATTTTTGCCATTAATCAGACCTTTAATCACATATAAATGAGTTTTAAGTCCAAAATCCTTACTTCAATGAAGAAATATCGAATTTCCTCTTAAAAAACCCTTCAAAAGCTTCAAACCCGAACAAGAATGGTGAAAGAATGATAAAAATTTGCTAAGGGTTCTTTTTATAGGTTCTGCCCAGCGATGACCGCACCTGCGGTCCTTTCCTCGCACCTGCGGTCCCAGGTCACCTGCGAAAATGACTTAAGTCCGGACTTCCGCACCTACTGGCTCGCAGGCGCGACCTGGCGTTCGCACCTGCGCTCCTTGGCCATGTCCCCCTCTTCCACACTTGCGCAAGAACCATCGCACCTGTGGCCATCACACCTGCGGCTCCTCATCCGCAGGTGCGGAAACATCAGAAGACTTCACACCAGCAACGTTTTCACTCTTCAAAACTCCCCGATGGCCATTCAAAATTATCTCGAGCCCCTCGGGACCCCAACCAATAATACCAACAATTCCCATAACCTCATTCATACTCAGTCGAGACTTCAAAACACCAAAAACAACGCAAAAATACTAAAATCACCCTAAATTTAAGCCTATGAACTTTGAAACTTCTAAATTTCACCAAGGGTGCCGAAACCATCCAAAACACATTCGATTGACCTGAAAATTTGCACATATATCCAAAATGACATTACGAACCTGATCCAACTTCCACAATTCCATTCCGACCCTGATAGCATATTTTCCACTGCCGACCGAAAATCGCCAAAAACTAACTTTCGCCAATTCAAGCCTAATTCTACACCGGACCTCAAAACTATATTCCGAACACACTCCTAAGTCCCAAATCACCTAACTAAGCTATCCGAGCTATAAAATCCCCATTCTGAGGTCGTTTACCCAATAGTCAACTCCCGGTTGACTTTCTAATTATAAAGGCCAACTTAAGAGACTAAGTGTCTCATTTCTCACCAAGGGAGCTATGTCAGGGATGCTTTGTGATGGACTAGGGGTATTGTTATTGATGATATTTATGTGTAATTTCTTGTGTGTGTCATGCATATTACGGGTTTTCTTGTGTTGTTTCTAATGTGCTACTCGGTGTCTGTGATTTTACCTGTTGACTTGAGCTGGAAAGTACACTTGTGCATGCACCGTAAAGTATTAATTATACTAGTACATGAGTATGAAACATGATGTTCATTGATCATGTACGTGTATTCTTGCATACCTGCCTTATATGTGTGGATAGACTGGTGGCACGTGAGTTGTTCGTGCGGATATGAGGTACTGTTATTTGTGGCGCATGAGGTGCCTGTGCAAATATGAGGTATTAATGGTATTGTCATGTGAGTTGTCTGTGCAACACTCGAGTTGTCCGTGCGGTTGTGATTGATAATATGGGCACTAGATGCCATGTGATTATGATTCATGATTTGGGACTCGTGATTTGTGATTATGAGGTATGGTACCTCGAGGTAATTCTTGTATAAACCTTGTGATAAAATGGTTGGTTATTTGATTGTCATTTATTTTCATTAATTGGTTTCACGGGTACTTCAACTGTGTTCTGATTACTTGTTGCGTTATCACCTGTTTTACTCCTTGTAACTGTATGGGTCAAAATTAGGTCAAGTTTAGTGAATGCAAATAAACGAGTTGTGGCCGAGGTCGAAGCCGAGCACGGCCCCGTGGCGAGGAGCTGTCAGGAGAGAGACCAATGTCGAGGTCGAGCAAAGAACAAAGGGCAGTAGTGGTTAGAATAGTCTTAAAATTGCAGTGAGGAATATATATTCCTCCAACTATACTTTTTTAGGTTTTTCTAGGAATATACCCTATAAATAAGAGGAGATAAGGAATAAAATAGGATCTTCACTTTTCTTGAGAAGAACATCTTGTAAAGGGTTGACTATCAAGAATATACAAAAAACTTGTCTTGTCTCTGTTTGATTCCATTGTTAAACATTCCTCTTTTACTCACAAGGTCCAAGAATACTTTATCCATCTTCATAGTCTATTGTCTCGCGTTATTGTCAGAAGAAGAAATCATCCAACTAGAGAGATAATTTTCTCATTTCTTTGTGCAAAGACTTCTTTTTACTAACAAATGGTATAATATATTAAAAAAAGATAGTCACTCACAATTAGTCGACAGCATCGAAATTAATCAAAAAGAAAAAAAAGTAGTTATCTTTTTGGATTGAGGACCAATGAAACTCTATACATATATTAATATCAATCCATACATATATGTAATTCATTCATGAAAGTACTCATTATTATTCAAAAATCAGCTGTAGAACTCACAGACAAGATGAAAACATCCACTAAATTTAATTAAATTCCATACACATATAAAAGAAATTGAATAGTCTAATGCACGACACCTTCACTATCGTGTACAAAAATTTCATAGTCAGCAAGTTAGCAACTAATACTCATGGGAAACTAATATTCATTGGAGGAAGATCCTAATTCACCATGAGCATCCATAATAATTTCTTGAATAACTCGATTTTTAATAAAATTTCAAACAAGTATTATCAGGAAAAATAAAATATTAGACCTGAACATGAGCAGACAAATACACTTCCTCTTTCAAAGAATGAAACATCTAATGGAGCATCGATTATATTTTACGTTAAATAATATAATCAACAATTAGATTAATTTACTTGCCTAAATATTGCAAATAATAAATACAAAAAATGAGGGGAAAATTTATATGCCATGCTATTACAGACTAAATTAAAACAGGCGCATAAATATACTTTTGTTTTTGCTATGAAAAGAAGACAGGAAGTTATTTACAGTAAAGTCTGTCAAACCCTCACACTTTAAAAATAAAATATTTTCATCCATCTGCACATTATTATTTTTTCATCAAATGCACATAATCATTGTTATAGGAGTAGACGTCATTGTCCTAAAATTCCCTTAATCCATAAATAAAGAGCATTCTACTGGTACCAAAAATACTATAATCTCTAGCTACACAAGAAATAAAAATTTTTAAGACTGCCAAGGAAAATGGTACTTTCAAAAGTAAAAATTCCAAAGCATAATAAAACTAACAAAAGAACGATTAATCTTTAGACTTCACGCTATCTATAAATCAAAACCTCACATTTATTTCGGGAATATCAAGAGTTTAATATAATGGGTGAAAAGAAACAATTTTAAGAAAAATAAACTAGTTAAGTACCGATTTATTTTTCTATTAATAATCTACTTTGGTTTAAGGAGAAAAATAATTGTTACGGAGAAGATAAATTGCAACGAAATATTGTCTACTAACTTTAGAAATACATTAATTACTTGAGATACTCTTGCAATCCTCATATTATTCTTCTTACAAGTAGCTATATTTTTTGTATTTCTCAAATAGCACATCTAGAGTTTATTTTATTTCTTGCCTGTATTAGAAAGTCAAACTGTTTACATGTATATAAGATCCGATTCCCTCATTATAGAGTGAGATTTGTATTTCCAAAAAAGAAATTAATGAAAAAGTAAAAAAGAGTAAAATAAGATCAAACGAAAAATCTTTGGTACTATAAATTTTAAATACTTTTTCCTTTTTGCTTCTTTATTTCCTTGTTCTCCCCCGCCCCAATGAATCTTTTTTCCTTTTCCCTATTCTTTCCTTATTCATTTCTTTCATTTTGTTCTCTGCTTCTCTTTTAACCCCGTAGTTGTTACTTCAGTCCAAAAAATTTAATCATATTTTTCACAAAAAAGTAAAATTATACTATCGATTAGTATTATACATAAAAAGTGTGATAAACATAGATTCTCCGCCTGCTTTTAATAACAAAAAAGAGAAATAGAAGTAAAGTTTTCTTCACAAACTACAATAGATTGACCAAAATTCACAGCAAAGAATTATCTTGTATACGGCTAAAATCAGAGAGCCCGATTTTACGGTCATTACGACACTTAGAAGGCTCGAAGGTTCGAGTTTTGGCATCGAGGGGGCATATCGAAGGCCCTCGACCTCGAGGCAATGCAAATCGAAGATCAACGTGGAAATGCGGGAAATTCCCAAAGGGCACATGGTTAAAGCTGACAAAATACACAAAAAAGTACAAGCCCGTACCATGACATTATATGACTGTACCAGCCATCTCTCTTTGCATTAATTACACATGTACTATGTTGGGATTCCCCCTCATATATAAGGGGGGCCCTTTTCACTTTGTAACACACATGATACTCAATATACAAGATTAAGAACATTCTCTGCTCTCTAACTCAAATATTCTCTGTAATTGTTTCATTGATTTATTATCTTTCATTTATTGTGTCATTATTTGTTCTTCATTCACTGCTCATTATTGATCATAAAGAGGCCATCTTTGAGGCCTTCGACGCTGTCGAATCACTTTCGACCGCCCATTATCGAGCCCCTGAGCTCGACCTCGAGACACATTCAGACCGACCTCGAGACCCGGTCTCTCCACGACTCAGTTTGAATAATCTTGTTATCCTTCGCTTTTATTTCGTTTTCCTACCTCTAACTTAGCATCTACTGCCTAAAAAACTGGTACTGATATATATCACGTATTTTTAGAACCACAAAATTTAAATATTATTGTAATTACCATTTAAACAGTTTGGCGCCCACCGTGGGGCTAAAAATAATAGTGATTGTTTTAGTGCTGGTTTTCTAAAAACACAAGTTATTCTTTACACTTTTTCTTGTCCAAGAATCTTTAATTTCAGGTCAGAAGATGTCTAACTCAGTGAATACACATGAAAACAACGACTCTGAGGATCATGGATAGAACGTCGCAGCTACTTCAGGTACCGGTGTACCACCACAAAACCCTGAAGGGGCACCAGTGCAAATCCCCATCGATGAAGGCTCGCGCAACGCTCAACATGTCGATGTAAGCTCTCATACAGACGGAAGTGTGCGCGGGGGAGACCAACGTGAAGCACAGAAAACCCCTGCTCAAAGGGAAAGAGAAATTAGCCTTCACGTCATTTTTTAGATGTTGCAAGCACAACAAATGGCTATTGCTTAGCTGCAAAGCCATAAAAAACTCCAAGCACAGGGCCACCAGAAACGGCTCCTCGAGGTGAACAGGCACCGGAAAGGTTGAGCAATAATGGGTCAGCAGCTGACCCCTGCTATTATGAAGATGCTCGAGGACCTCACGAAGAGGATTGAATCAGGCGAAAAGAAGATAGAGGCCAATGACAAAAAGATGGAGACCTATAACTCGAGGGTCGATCAGATCCCGGGCGCATCGCCTATTCTTAAGGGTCTAGATTCAAAGAAGTCGCGCAAAAGCCATTCCCATCGAGTGCGGCTTCGAAGCCCATCCCGAAGAAATTCAAAATGCCGGATCTCCCAAAATACAACGGGACCTTGGACCCCAATGAGCACATTACCACCTACACTTGTGCTGTGAAAGAGAACGACCTAAGAGATGACGAGATTGAATCAGTTCTATTTGAAAAAATTCAGAGAAACACTATCCAAAGAGGCCATGATGTGGTATCATAAACTGCCCCCAAACTCGATAAATTCATCTGCCGTGATGGCAGACTCCTTTGTAAAGGCACATGTTGGTGCCATCAAGGTCGCTACAAGGAAATATGATGTCTCCAAAATCAAACAAAGAGAGAACGAGATGTTGAGGGAGTTCATATCCCGCTTCCAACTGGAACGAATGGAATTACCACCGGTCTCCGACGATTGGGCGGTGCAAGCCTTCACTCAGGTCTTGAATGAGCGAAGCTCGATAGCTTCGAAGCAGCTGAAGCAAAACTTAATCGAGTACCCCCACCGTGGTTTGGGCGGATGTACGCAATAGGTATCAATCGAAGATCAGGGTCGAGGACGACCAAATGGAAGCCCCCTTGGGCTCGGTGTATCCTAGTAGAGTCTTAGAAAAGGAATCGAGGCTTCCAGCGAGAGAGCCAAGGCTAAACAAAGAAAGGTATCAACCATACATAGAGAATCAGAGAAATATCCCAAGGCGCAACATACCTAGAAGTGATCAAAGGATGGACCGAGGCCAAAATCCTCGGGGACTCGTAAACAAAGCAAGGTTCGACAGGCACACAGGGTCGATAGAAGCACCCCGACTATCTGAGTACAATTTCAACATTGATGTTTCAGATATAGTATCGGTCATAGGTAAAATCAAAGATACCAGGTGGCCAAGACCCGTACTATCATATCCTTCTCAAAGGAATCCCAATCTGATATGCGAATTTCACGGTACACACGACCATAGGACCGAGGAGTACAGACAGCTCCTAGAAGAGGTGGCCCGACTGATTAGCAGGGGGCACCTTCGAGAGTTCCTCAACGACCGAGCCAAAAATTAATTCCGGGAAAGAGAGGCAAACAGGAAAAATGAAACATAAGAACCACAACACGTCATCCACATGATTATTGGAGGAGTCGACGTCCCCTAGGGACCCATTTTCAGATGAACAAAAGTATCCATCACCAAGGAAAAGAGAACTCTGAGCTACATACCTGAAGATGCTCTTTCATTCAGCAAAGAAGACATCGAGACCTTGTCTCAACCTCATAATGACACACTGGTAATTTCTTTTCTTTTGAATAAATTTCAAATTAAACGTGTGCTTGTAGATCCAGGTAGCTCGACAAACATAATTCGGTCGAGGGTAGTAGAGTAACTCGGATTGCTTGAACAGGTCGTGCCCGCCTCCCGTGTCCTCAACGGATTCAATATGGCGAGCGAAACAACAAAAGGGGAAATCATCCTCCCAGTCAGTGTGGCCGGTACAATTCAAAACACCAAGTTTCATGTCATCGAAGGTGACATGAGATACAACGCATTGCTCGGAAGGCCATGGATTCATACTATAAGGGCAGTGCCATCAACCCTTCATCAAATTCTGAAGTTCCACAAAAAGGATGGAATAAAAATAGTAAACGGGGAATAACACGTGGCAAAATAAATGTTCACAGTGCACGATGTGGCGCCAACGCCGGAACCTTCTATATCGAAGGAGCCAAAAAACAAGCAAGTAGCCGAGTGAGCAATCACAAGTTGCATCCTCAATTAAAGGACATCGCCGCGTCCTTAGAACGAGTAACTGAAGCATATCGAGGCTTGAACGCCACCACAGTTAAGGTAAAACCCTCTCCCTCTTTCCTTCACGTTTTACACTAACCTATGCGCAGGTGTTCGATTGAAATGAATCGGAGAACCCTCCAGCTTGAAGACCTTAGGTTTTAAAGCATGTGTTGCGCTCTTTTTCCCTCACGTCAGATTTTATCCCAAATGGGTTTTACCGACGCGAATTTTAACGAGGCAACACCCATATGCTACCTGAGGAGAAATCACCAAGTATTCAAGGCTTTTCTCTGATTAACATCAAATACTGGGGGGCATCCCCCCGGGAGATCACTAAAATATACCAAAGAGGGTCTCGACAGGAGAAAGATGTATTGGACCAAATGGTCGAATGAACCGTGTCCACATAGAACAATCGTACCCAGATGGTGAAAACATGTATACTTGTACCAAGTAATCGGAGAAGAATATTTTATCATAAAAACAGTTCACGCATCAGAAAAGTTTTCTATTTTCACAAGAAGCAGCCCCAGGGCCCAAAATTTATCGACCACTCGGGAACTGTCCTCGACAGTTAATGCGTGGCTAGAATTCATGGTTTAACACGTTATGTGCCTTACATTTTATGTGCGTTAATGATAAAAATACACTTTTTATGTGCATAATGGAGTCTATTTCATGTGTAGGTGAATTGGAGATGGAAGCCGAGCTAAATAGATGCAAATACGTCAAAAATATGCTCAAGAGTCGAAAAGGAGCAACCCGGGCTATAGTGGGGCGTTTTGGCCTTAAAGCCATGCCTAGCCTGGCTATAGTGGGGCGTTAGACCCATAAATCCAGGCCTAGCCTGGCTATAATGGGGCGTTTGAGGCTTAACGCCTGGGTCCCGGGTCTGGTCAATTCCGAGTTTTGAAGGTTTTAAATGTTTCCCGGGTTGAATAGAACTCTCCTACATGTTTAGGGTTTATCAAAAACATATAAATAGACCCAAAAACACAACTTGAAGAGAGGGAAGCCATTGAAGTGAAGAAAAACCTGTGGATTACTACTCAATGAAGCAAACATTGATTTTTATAGCTTTTATTTATTATTTTGTAGTTCAATTATGCAAGTTATTTTAGAATTGATTTTTATGAATATGAGTAACTAATTTTCTTAATCTAGGGTTTTGGTGGAACCCGTTGGGGGATAAACTTATTGTGATATTAATATAGTTTTGATTGGTTGATTAATCTCTATTTGTTCAACTACGTTCTTGTTGTAGTTGATTGAAGGGCCCTCAATTAGCTGTTCCTATTTATTATGTATCTACTTGAGAGAGAGTGCATATTTAGGTAGTTGTTTGAACAACACCACTCCCGGAGTATAGACGAAAGTCATAACCGAGGGTTTAGAGGTTGGATTAGAGATAACGATACCTCGGGTGCAATCTAAAGTGAACTGTAATGCAATCTAGCTAGCGTAACTTGAGAGAGTGCGTCTAGTAAATTATCATAATTACTTGAGAGAGATTTATGGTAGATAGAGTGTTCATGATTGATAGAGACAACTAATCAAACTATAAGAAGTATCCGAGAAGGAAGTTCACCGACGGGGGAAACCATAACCTTAGACCTTTATCATAATTGTTTACAACACATTGTTAGTAATTGTTAGTTATTATTATTGTCAGTAGAATTAGTAAAACATCACCAATTTATATTAAAAAGTCTTGAGAGAATTGATTGAGTAAAAGTTGCGTATTCTAAAGACTTGATTGATACGTAAATTCCCTGTGGGATCGACTCTGGGCATAATACCCCGGATTATATTTGCAACGCCCGCTTAGTCTTTTATAAGACATAGTTGAGCGTGATCAAATTTCGGCGCCGTTGCCGGGGAATTTAACGTTTTTATAAATTGAGTTGGAAGAAATATAAAATTCTGAAATATAGTCAATTTTCTCAAAATTTTCGTTTTCACATTGAACGTTTAACGTTTNTTGAACAAATTGAAACCGACATGGAAGATCCACACAACCGGAACAATAATGGGGATGATGTGGTAGACCCAGTCGCTCAAATAGGGGCAGAGGCTCCCTTATATGACTGGGCACAACCCACAGCTAAGAATTTGGCCAGTGCGATACTGGTCCCTCAGATACAGGCCGAGTCCTTCTAGATAACAAACAATATGCTGCACTTATTGCAGAACAAGGGACCATTCTCAGGGTCATACATCGAAGACCCCCAACAGCATTTGAAAAACTTCCTGTCAATTTGCAAAACACAGAGGTAGCCAAACGTCACTCAGGAGGCAATAAAACTGTTGTTGTTTCCATTCTCAGTGACTGGCGCTGCCCAGACTTGGCTAAACTCACTCCCCATCAATTCCATTACCACATGGGAGGAGTTAGTTAAGCAGTTCGTGAACAAGTTTCATCCACCCAACAAGACTGCTCAACAAATTGATGAAATCTTGAGCTTCAGACAGAAACCAGTTGAAACACTGCAAGAGACATGGGAACGATTTAAGGGGATGCTGGTTATCTGTCCACATCATGGTATTCCAGATCAAATGTTAGGGAAACATTTTTATATGGGTTTGGCTGATACTGTTAAAGAAAATGTTGATGCTTCGGTTGGTGGAGCATTCTTGAGCAAAACGTGAAGAGAAAGTCAAATCTTACTTGATAAAATGGCACAGAATTCAGGATGGACAACAAGGAATGCACCCATTACTCCTGTAGTTCACTCAGTGCCATCCGATCCATCTAATTCTATTGCAGAGAACGTGGCCACCTTGGTAACACAGATGAGTATACTTACTAAGAAGGTGGAAGAATCAGGACAAAAGCAGCAGGTACACATGGTAGACACAACCAATGAGGGCTTATGCACATCTTGCATTAGTCAACCACTTGGTAATCACTGGAATGCAGAATGTCATCACCCTCCTTATCCAGAAAATATGAATTATGTGTCGAATTATGGAAGCCAGAGACAAGGGGGGCAGAAAGGGGTCAGCAAGTTCAACCATATAGACCACCCCACCAACAACAGAACAATGGAAATATGGGTGTCAGGGGACAATAAGGTAATGCAGCACCGTATCAGAGGCCACAAGGTTATAACCATCAGAATCAATACCAAGCATACTACCCTCCTCAGCATCAACTGGGGGGAAAGCAAGAAGATGGGTTTTCCAGGTTAGAAGCTATGATGCAGCAGGTTATTGGGTCAAATGCCAAAATCAGTGAGAGAGTAGATGTACATGATGCAGCTATTAAAAATATTGAAGTACAGTTGGGCCAGATATCTATGGCAGTGAACAATCGTCCTCCTGGAACTTTACCTGCAGATACTCAGGTAAATCCTATGGACCAGGGCCCAAGGCAGCTGATGGTAGTGACTCTCCGCAGTGAAAGACTTAAACTTGGAACTGGAGAGAGCTCATGAAAGCAGACAGACCGAGACACTAGTACACATGCCGATTGAACTTGATGATTNTACAAAAAGTTCTTGGACATGCTAAAGCAAATACAGGTAAATATCCCATTGATTGATGCGTTGAAGGAAATGCCTGGTTACGCTAAAATGATGAAGGACTTGATGTCCAGAAAAGTTGACTTCCAAGATCTGGCTACTATCACCCTTACTCAGACTTGTAGTACGGTGGTGACGCGCCCTATTGCTGAAAATTTGTCTGACCCAGGGAGTTTTACAATTCCTTGTACCATTGGCAACTTA